>WBZZ01004689.1:10000-12500 GCA_019918135.1 Paulinella micropora
TGAATTTCAACCAGTTCCTTCCAAACACCTTGCAACCCATCCCCCCCAAGCCCTTTACTGTCTCTCTCTCGTTCTAGTAGCTGCGCCTCTCGTATGCCCAGGTCCCGAATGATGGCGCAGTCTACAGCCTATATGTATACAAAGATTTTTTTATTTTTTATTTATACATATTTTTTTTTAAGGCAGATAGATAGATAGAACATTAGTTAGGCAGATAGATTTTTTTAAAAGGCAGATAGATATATATATAGTTTAGTTAGCCACTGCCTAAGTTAGTTAGTTGGTCAACTAGTTAGTTAGTTAGTTGGTTAGTTAGTTGGTTGGTCGTTTGCTCTCTCTCTCTCTCTCTCTCTCTCTCTCTCTCTCTCTCTCTCTCTCTCTCTCTCTCTCTCTCTCTCTCTCTCGTTCTAGTAGGTGCGCCTCGCGTATGCCAAGCTCTCGGATGATAGCACAGTCTACAACCTATATGCATGTTAAGGCAGATAGATAGATAGATAGAGGAATATGGAATTAGTTACTTAGTTAGATAGATAGTTAGTTAGTTAATAAGTTAGCCACTGCCTAGGTTGGTTAGTTAGTTAGTTAGTTAGCTAGTTACTTAGTTAGTTACTTAATTAGTTAGTTAGTTAGTTAGTTAGTTTGCTCTCTCTCTCTCTCTCTCTCTCTCTCTCTCTCTCTCTCTCTCTCTCTCTCTCTCTCTCTCTCTCTCTCGCTAGTAGGTGCGCCTCGCATATGCCAAGCTCTCGGATGATGGCGCAGTCTACAGCCATATGTAAACATAGAGTTAGTTAGCTATTTAGTTAGTTAGTTAGATAGTTAGTTAGATACTTAGATAGATAGTTACTTAGTTAGTTAGTTAGTTAGTTAGTTAGTAGTTAGCCACTGCCTAAGTTAGTTAGTTAGTTAGTTAGTTAGTTAGTTGGTTAGATAGTTAGTTAGATAGATAGTTACTTAGTTAGTTAGTTAGTTACTTAGTTAGCCACTGCCTAAGTTAATTAGTTAGTTAGATAGTTAGTTAGTTAGTTACTAGTTAGTTAGTTGTTAGTTAGTTAGTTAGTTAGCCACTGCCTAAGTTAGTTAGTTAGATAGTTGGTTAGTTAGTTAGTTAGTTCGTAATTTAGTTAGTTTTAATTAGTTAGCTAGTTAGCTAGTTAGCTAGTTAGTTAGTTAGTTAGTTAGTAAGTAAGTATGTTAGTTAGTTAGATAGTTAGTTAGTTAGTAAGTATGTCAGTTAGTTAGATAGTTAGTTAAAATAGTGAGCTAGTTAGCTAGTTAGCTAGTTAGTTAGTTAGTTAGTAAGTATGTCAGTTAGTTAGATAGTTAGTAAATTAGTAAGTATGTCAGTCAGTTAGCTAGCTAGTTAGTTAGTTAGTTAGTTCGTAAGTTAATTAGTTAATTAGTTAGCTAGTTAGCTAGCTAGCTAGTTAGTTAGTAAGTATGTTAGTTAGTTAGTAGTTAGTTAGTTAGTAGTTAGTTAGTAAGTTAGTTCGTAAGTTAGTTAGTACGTTAGTTAGTTAGCTAGTTAGTATGTTAGTATGTTAGTTAGTTAGTAGTTAGTAGTGAGTTGTTAGTTAGTAGTTGGTAAGTTACTTAGTTAGTTAGTAAGCTATTTAGCTACAAAGTTAGTTAGTTAGCAGTTAGTTAGTTAGTACGTTAGTACGTTAGTAGTTAGTAGTTGTTGGTTTAGTTGTCAGTTAGTTAGTTAGTTAGTTAGTTAGTTAGTATGTTAGTATGTTAGTTAGTTAGTTAGTTAGTTAGTTAGTTAGTTAGTTGGTTGGTTTGCTGTCTCTGTCTCTGTCTCTGTCTCTCTCTCTCTCTCTCTCTCTCTCTCTCTCTCTCTCTCTCTTACTGAATGAGTTAGTAAGTGAGTTAGTTAGCTAGTCAGTTAGCGAGTTAGTTAGTTAGTTAGTTAGTTAGTTAGTTAGTGTGTTAGTTAGTTAGTTAGTTAGTTGGTTAGTTGGTTAGTTAGTTAGTTATTTAGTTATTTAGTTAGTTAGTTAGATAGTTAGATAGTTAGTTAGTTAGTGAGTTAGTTAGTTTGTTCGTTTGTTAGTTAGTTAGTGAGTTAGTTAGTGAGTTAGTTAGTGAGTTAGTTTGTTAGTTAGTTTGTTAGTTAGTTTGTTAGTTAGTTTGTTAGTTAGTTTGTTAGTTAGTTTGTTACCACTTGGTGTATGCGAGGCGCTACTACTAGAGCGAGAGAGAGAGAGAGAGAGAGAGAGAGAGAGAGAGAGAGAGAGACTAACTAACTAACTAACTAACTAAGTCAATAACTAACTAACTATCGATCTAACTTACTAACTATCTAACTAGCTAACTAACTAACTAGCTAACTAACTAACTCACTAACTCACTAACCCACTAAATAACTCACAAACTAACTAACTAACTAACTAACTAACTAACTAACTAACTAACTGACTATCTAACTAACTATCTATTTAACTAACTAACTAACTAACTAACTTACTAAGTAACTTACTAAGTAACTTACTAACTAACT
>WBZZ01004689.1:52500-60000 GCA_019918135.1 Paulinella micropora
CACGCATACACGCACAAAAGTACCAGTAAGAGGCATTTCATTAACTTGAAGCCCTGATGATTTGATCAGCCTCATATCTGCAGGTACCTAGATAGATAGATAGATAGACAGATAGATAGATAGGTAGATAGATAGATGAGATATCGACTAATGTCAGAAAAAAGGAGCTTCTGATTTCGTCAACCAAGGAAGTCTGTGGGTAAAGTACTAACCCGATGCCCAGCTAAGCCGTGATGTTTGCACGGAAGGGACTGATACAGGCGATACCAAAGCTCCCTAGTACCAGGCGGGGCCAGGGCTCGTTCCATAAGCGCCCCTTGCAGAACGAGCTCCCACCTCCATTACAGAGGACCCAGTAAGCAGATAGTAAGCAGATGGAGTTTGGAGACTGTCGGCAGTCTAGTATAAACCGACAGAGCACTGTGGGTTTTATTCCGGGTTCAACAAGCGAGAAAGGGCACCCTGAGGGAACAGGGTTGTGCTTCCCGTCGCTATTTCGGCATGTGACTTATAGGCGTATGGCTAGGCACACATAAGGCACCCCACCACGGGCCCAGCACACCCACACCATCCCCTAATTCTCTGTCTGTCGACAGATGGCACCCATTTCAAAAAACCAAGCCCAAGGGAGGGTCAGTGACACCTCAAGTGGCCTTGGTTCACTCCGTGGAGTAAGTGATGAGATCAACTGATGAGATATCGACTAATGTCAGAAAAAAGGAGCTTCTGATTTCGTCAACCAAGGAAGTCTGTGGGTAAAGTACTAACCCGATGCCCAGCTAAGCCGTGATGTTTGCACGGAAGGGACTGATACTGGCGATACCAAAAGATAGATAGATAGATAGATAGATAGATAGATAGATAGATAGATAGATAGATAGATAGATAGATAGATAGATGGATAGAAGATAGATAGATAGATAGATAGATAGATAGATAGATAGATAGATAGATAGATAGATAGATAGATAGTAGGTAGGTAGGTAGGAAGATAGATAGATAGATAGATAGATAGATAGATAGATAGATAGATAGATAGATAGATAGATAGATAGACCTTCCGCCCAAGAGATAAAACTACGATATCGCCTGGGACAAGATGTGAGGTAGGTATCTCCTTCACTTGCCCATCACGCACCACCTACGCATGAATTTATGCGTGTATGCATGTACCCCGCCCTCGGAAACAGCAGGCGAAAAATGCGGTAAAACTTTTGGCAAAACATGGCCGCAAAATTCGATTTTTTTGACAAAACATGGCCGCAAAATTCGGTAATTTTTCGCAAAACATGGCCGCAAAATTCGACAATTTTCGCAAAACATGGTCGCAAAATTCGATATTTTTTCGCAAAACATGGCCGCAAAATTCGATAATTTTTTCGCAAAACATGGCCGCAAATACCGTGCAAATTTCGCCTCTCTCTCTCTCTTTCTCGTCGTTACCTCACAGATGGGAGGGTTGAAGTTCTTGAGGTCAAAGATAGCGGCTGTAGCGGATAAGCTCCATGTTTGGCGAAAAAAAAACGAATTTTGCGGCCATGTTTTGCGAAAAGTTTACCGCATTTTTCGCCTGCTGTTTACGAGGCGGCATTTGTATAGGCCCGCAAATACCGTGCGAGTTTTGCCTCTCTCTCTTTCTCGTCGTTACCTCACAGATGGGAGGGTTGGAGTTCTTTAGGTCAAAAATGGCGGCTGTTGCGGATAGCTCCATCTTGACACCGAGAAAGGCGTTGAAAGTGACGACGAGAAAGAGAGAGGCGAAATTTCCACGGTATTTGCGCCCATGTTTTGCGGAAAATCAACGAATTTTGCGGCCATGTTTTGCGAAAGTTTTACCTTACCTCACAGATGGGAGGGTTGGAGTTCTTTAGGTCAAAGATGGCGGCGGTTGCGGATAGCTCCATCTTGACACCGAGAAAGGCGTTGAAAGTTACGATGACTAAGATGGCGATGCCCGCGGGGAATTCGCCCAGAGACATGGATATAATTGCGCCAACCTATATAATAGATAAGATGAGATAAGATAAGATAAGATAAGATAAGATAAGATAAGATAAGATAAGATAAGATAAGATAAGATAAGATAAGATAAGATAAGATAAGCTGAGATGAGCTGAGATGAGATGAGATGAGATGAGATGAGATGAGATGAGATGAGATGAGATGAGATGAGATGAGATGAGATGAGATGAGATGAGATGAGATGAGATGAGATGAGATGAGATGAGATGAGATAAGATAAGAAAGATAAGATAAGATAAGATAAGATAAGATAAGATAAGATAAGATAAGATAAGATAAGATAAGATAAGATAAGATAAGATAAGATAAGATAAGATAAGATAAGATAAGATAAGATAAGATAAGATAAAATAAGATAAGATAAGATAAGATAAGATAGAATAAAATAGGATAAAATAGGATAGGATAAGATAGCATAAAGTAAGTTAAAATAAGATAAGATAAGATAAGATAAGATAAGATAAGATAGGATAAAATAGGATAAATAGGATAAAATAGGAAAGGATAAGATAAGATTAGATAAGATTAGATAAGATAAGATAAGATAAGATAAGATAAGATAAGATAAGATAAGATAAGATAAGATAAGATAAGATAAGATAGGATAGGATAGGATAGGATAGGATAGGATAGGATAGGATAGGATAGGATAGGATAGGATAAGATAAGATAAGATAAGATAAGATAAGATAAGATAAGATAAGATAAGATAAGATAAGATAAGATAAGATAAGATAAGATAGGATAGGATAGGATAGGATAGGATAGGATAAGATAAGATAAGATAAGATAAGATAAGATAAGATAAGATAAGATAAGATAAGATAAGATAAGATAAGATAAGATAAGATAAGATAAGATAAGATAAGATAAGATAAGATAAGATAAGATAAGATAAGATGAGATGAGATGAGATGAGATGAGATGAGATGAGATGAGATGAGATGAGATGAGATAAGATAAGATAAGATAAGATAAGATAAGATAAGATAAGATAAGATAAGATAAGATAAGATAAGATAAGATAAGATAAGATAAGATAAGATAAGATAAGATAGGATAAGATAGGATAAAATAGGATAAAATAGGATAGGATAAGATAAGATAAGATAAGATAAGATAAGATAGGATAAATAGGATAAAATAGGATAAAATAGGATAGGATAAGATAAGATAAGATAAGATAAGATAAGATAAGATAAGATAAGATAAGATAAGATAAGATAAGATAAGATAAGATAAGATAAGATAAGATAAGATAAGATAAGATAAGATAGGATAGGATAGGATAGGATAGGATAAGATAAGATAAGATAAGATAAGATAAGATAAGATAAGATAAGATAAGATAAGATAAGATAAGATAAGATAAGATAAGATAAGATAAGATAAGATAGGATAGGATAGGATAGGATAGGATGGGATAGGATAGGATAAGATAAGATAAGCTAAGATAAGGTAAGATAAGATAAGATAGATAAGATAAGATAAGATAAGATAAGATAAGATAAGATAAGATAAGATAAGATAAGATAAGATAAGATAAGATTAGATTAGCTTAGATAAGATAAGATAAGATAAGATAGATAAGATAAGATAAGATAAGATAAGATAAGATAAGATAAGATAAGATAAGATAAGATAAGATAAGATATGATATGATATGATATGATATGATATGATATGGTATGATATGATATGATATGGTATGGTATGATATGATATGATATGATATGATATGATATGATATGGTATGGTATGGTATGGTATGGTATGGTAAGGTAAGGTAAGGTAAGGTAAGGTAAGGTAAGGTAAGATAAGATGAGAAAAGAAAAGATAAGATAAGATAAGATAAGATAAGATAAGATAAGATAAGATAAGATAGATAAGATAAGATAAGATAAGATAAGATAAGATAAGATAAGATAAGATAAGATAAGATAAGATAAGATAGGATATAAGATAAGATAAGATAAGATAAGATAAGATAAAATAAGATAAGATAAGATAAGATAAGATAGGATAAAATAGGATAAAATAGGATAGGAAGATAGCATAAAGTAAGTTAAAATAAGATAAGATAAGATAAGACAAGATAAGATAAGATAAGATAAGATAAGATAAGATAAGATAAGATAAGATAAGATAAGATAAGATAAGATAAGATAGGATAGGATAAAGTAGGATAAATAGGATAAAATAAGAAAGGATAAGATAAGATTAGATAAGATAAGATAAGATAAGATAAGATAAGATAGGATAAGATAGGATAGGATAGGATAGGATAGGATAGGATAGGATAGGATAGGATAAGATAAGATAAGATAAGATAAGATAAGATAAGATAAGATAAGATAAGATAAGATAAGATAAGATAAGATAAGATAAGATAAGATTAGATAAGATAAGATAAGATTAGATAAGATTAGATAAGATAAGATAAGATAAGATAAGATAAGATAAGATAAGATAAGGTAAGGTAAGGTAAGGTAAGGTAAGCTAAGGTAAGATAAGATAAGATAAGATATGATAAGATATGACAAGATATGATAATATATGATATGATATGATAAGATATGATAAGATATGATAAGATATGATAAGATAAGATAAGATAAGATAAGATAAGATAAGATAAGATAAGATAAGATAAGATAAGATTAGATTAGATTAGATAAGATTAGATAAGATAAGATAAGATAAGATTAGATTAGATAAGATTAGATAAGATAAGATAAGATAAGATAAGATAAGATAAGATAAGATAAGATAAGATAAGATAAGATATGATAAGATATGATATGATATGATATGATAAGATAAGATACGATAAGATAAGATAAGATAAGATAAGATAAGATAAGATAAGATAAGATAAGATAAGATAAGATAAGATAAGATAAGATAAGATAAGATAAGATAAGATAAGATAGGATAAGATAAGATATGATAAGATAATATAAGATAAGATAAGAGAAGATAAGATAACGTAACGTAACGTAACGTAAACATAAACATAACATAACATAACATAAAATAACATAACATAACATAACATAACATGACAGAACATAACATACATAACACAACACAACACAACACAACATAGCGTAGCGTAGCGTAGCATAACATAGCATGACATAACATAACATAGCATAACATAACATAACATAGCATAACATAACATAGATACATATCTTCACATACATGCATGCATCGTGCATGCATGCATATATGCATGCATGCATAAAGACATACAGACATACAGACATACATGCTTACATACATACATACATACATACATACATACATACATACATAAATTACATACATACATACATACATACATACATACGTATACGTATACGTACATACATACATACATACATACGTACATACATACATACATACATGCATGCATACATACATACTAGTAGGATGACGACGACGACGTCTTTGAACTGGCCTAGAAACACGTCCCAGAACGACGGCGGTGGTTGTGACTCCAACACATTCTCACCTGTTGAATTTAACCTCGCTACATAGAACGAAATATATATATATATATATATATATATATATATATATATATATATATATATGCATATATGTGTGTATATATATATATATTATATATATGTGTGTGTTCGATATATTATAATATATATATATGAGCTTGCAAACTCGCTGCATAGAAGCCAACGTAGTCTATGAAATGTAAGGCCTATACGCCAGAAACTTCCCGAGAAGTAACCGCAAAGACCGCGCCATGAAGGTAACTTTCCGGGGATATAGCCGAAAAGACCGCGCCATGAAGGTAACTTGCCGGGGATATAGCCGCAAAGACCGCGTCATGAAGGTAACTTTCCGGGGATATAACCGCAAAGAACGCGTTATGAAGGTAACTTTCCGGTGATATAACCGCAAAATGCCAGTAAGTTCCCGGGGATACACCACGATGTGAAGGTACGGTCAGAAGGAGACCTGTGGCCTCCTTTGTGCTGAGTCCCTTGTGACTTGAGACGTATAGCTCTACATACATACATACATACATACATACATGCATACATACATACATATATATATACAGTACATACATACTGGAATACATACAAACGACAAACAAAAGCATACATACCTACATACATACAAACATACATACATACATACATACATACTTATACGCTTACTTACTTACTTACTTACTTACTTACCCCCACAAGCCTGTTATGGGTTACGCAGTTCCCAGCTGTACTTACATACTTATTTACTTACTTACTTACTTACTTACTCACTACTTACTTACTTACTTACTTACTTACCCCAACAAGCCTGTTATGCGTTACGCAGTTCCCAGCTGTACTTACTTACTTACTTACTTACTTACTTAACTTACTTACTTACTTACTTACAGCCTGTTATGGGTTACGCAGTTCCCAGCTGTACTTACTTACTTACTTACTTACTTACTCACTACTACTTACTTCACACACATAAGTTTGGAGTTGATAGCGGGAAAAGTTTTGTTGGCAAGTTTTTTAGTATGTTTTTTTTAGCAAGTTTTTTAGCATATTGTAGGCCTCTGCTTTGCATCAAAAGATCTATCAAATCCGAAACCAAACCAGGGAACGTGGCTACACATCTGCAAACCTGCCAGCAGTCAGTGCAGCTGCCTGTTTCTTTCCATCGCGAGCATGGACAGCTGTCAAGATTACCCCAGCACGCCTGTTGTGGGTCACGCAGTTCCCAGGTGTGATCTTCCTCAGCCGCGACTTGCAGCGCTTTGAGTCTGGCCTGTTCGCGCAGCTGCTCGGTGGACAAGAGCGAGAGCGAACCGCTTCGTGCGAACACCTGACTGATGCCGCGCATCATGCGACCTGTTCGCGCGCACACGCACGTGAAACATACACAATACGGCGGACAGAAAGGGAAATTGACCATACTCTCTCTCTCTCTCTCTCTCTCTCTCTCTCCCTCTCTCTTTTTCTTATCTAGATTCGTACCGGAGTAGATTGGTATGAGTGGTTCCCCGATGACGCGTCCATCTGGCCGTAGGGTGCGAGCGCGGGGAAGAAGAGGGGTCTCCTCTGTCGCGAATGGTGGTCCTGGATCAAATGGGATACAAGTTGGGGAGGGGGGGGGGGGGGGGGGGGAGGAAGAGGAGAGAGAGAGAGAGAGATGGAGAGAGAGAGAGATGGAGAGAGAGAGAGAGAGAGAGAGAGAGAGAGAGAGAGAGATGGAGAGAGAGAGAGAGAGAGAGAGAGAGAGATGGAGAGAGAGAAAGAGAGAGAGAGAGAGAGTGAGAGAGAGAAAGAGAGAGAGAGAGAGAGAGAGAGAGAGAGGAAAAGGAATGTCTAGTTGAGAGAGAGAGAGAGCGTGTGTGTGTGTGAGAGAGAGAGAGCGTGTGTGTGTGTGAGAGAGAGAGAGAGAGCGAGTGTGTGTGTGCGTGTGAGCGAGAGAGAGAGAGAGTGTGTGTGT
>WBZZ01004689.1:90000-94358 GCA_019918135.1 Paulinella micropora
ATTTTTGTGACAGTTTTTCATTTTTGTGACAAAAATTCAAATTTTCAAATTTAACGGTAACATTTCGCGAAAATTTACGATATTTTGCGGACGAATATAGCCGTTAATTTGAAAAATTCAAATTTTCACCCAAAATCAAAATTCCAACCAAAACTGAAATTCCAACCAAAACAGAAAAATCAATTTTTTTTGTTGTCTTGAATGTCAACAGCAATACAACCAAACACAGTCCTCAAAAAATGAGAATGATGTCTCGTTATATTAACTCAGTGAAGCCAAAAAGGAAAACGGCAACAGGCCAGGAATAAAATGGCATCAGGTCCAATCCGGACAAATAATACTGAAAAACAAGCTGGTGCACCTGTCACCAGGAAAAGGTATTTTTTACCGGCTATCCGGGGGGTGATGCCTACAGTACCCCCTCCCGATTTTATGACGGAAATAGCATTTTCGTCATACACCTGATTTCCTTCTGCAAATAGTAAACGCTATGGAGTCATGCCACACAGCGCATCGACCCACGGATAGACGCTAAAAGACGATAAATATATCCTCATACGGCACGTCAAAGCGGATTCTCTAGCCTTTTTTGTAAATTTTGAACTCCTTCCCCTCAATTTCTTTTTTTTTTTTTTTTTTTTGGCAGTATATCAAGAACAAACGTATTATTAATAAAAAATACAAGCAACGTGGTGCTGTAGTACGATTCCCCCTTTGATCTCCTTCTTCTTCTTATCATTATCATTATTATTATTATTCACAGGGAGATCGTAAGTACATTGTCTTTTTTAATGACATACCCTTGTATAAGGCGGATATCCTATGATATAGTATTAGGGGGCCAGTCCGAGGCTAATAGCTATATCCGAAGTCGAGGTGTATGTACCCGACCCTGCGATATACCGACACAAGTAGAGATTGACCGTGCTCAGGTACAACAGTATATAATCTATCGTAAAAAATAATTTAATGAAAGTTTCAGAGAACATTTCATTTTCGAGAACATCATCCCAGGACTTGGAAAGGGTCATACCCGGGAACACCATCGCTCAATACACTAGCGATCCCCGTATACGGTGTAGTATTATCGTCGATCGACCTTTCGCACTCGTATGTTGCGATCGAATGCCAAGTTATATCACTGAGTCTTTTTAATATTCATATTGATAACTGATGATGCATGATCAAATCATGATACGCCGTGGGCAATCAATCAGTTTATTTGAGACGCATAAAGAAAAATACTTTCTTTGTCACTGCCTTCGTCGTCTGGCGCGGATTTCTTTGCCTGGCGGAGGACCACCAACAAAAGTCAGATCGAACTTTGACTGTTCGAGAATGTCCCAGATCTTATTAGGGATTCCGCCCAACGATAATTCAAAAGGGACATCAAGCACTCCTCTTGGCAGTGTCTGAATGATACACGCAGTGTAATCCTTGTCTCTGGGAGTAATTGTGTCATCCCATGTCTCGAGACTTTTTGCGTCTTTATATACTGGCAGATAATGTCTTGCCTTTGGATCCTCAACCGGGTCCATACTTTTCCAGAACTGGAGTATCGGTTGTACTATCTTTGCGGCTGATGATATTTTGAGTGTCCGTGTGACACGCATCTGTCGTGGGACCGCCACGACCCGCATCAAGTATAAGTCTGAGAGAGTGTCATCAGCGACATGTTGTTCCGCTGGTCTCATCAGATAGAAAACATTTTTCACCCATGCGATGGTTGCTATCGCATCGCCTTCCTTCCATCGCTCATGGACAATCTCAACGTTGCCCACGTTTGGGTCAGTGTCCGTCCCCTCCTCCTCCTGGTGGACGTCCTTTGATCTCATCGACCTCATCGCCTTCCTCGGTTGGTCGTTGATAAGATCATTCCGCGCTCTCCTTAGCTGCGCCTCTGTGATCTTCTCCTTCTTTCCGCTATGCTCTCGCGGAGACTTGGACTGAGTCCCCACCGCGCTTATGCGGTCAGTCTTCTCCTTGCTGTCCACCTCACTCTCCTCCTTCTCAGCTATCGGTGCCCGATAAGCATCGTCTTGGTCTATGCCAGCCTCCTTGTGGATGGGCGGCACCTCTTTGAAATCATCCTTCATCCGTTTTAACGCCTCCTCAACGGATTCATCTTCCAGTAAGAAGGGATCATACTTAATCAGCCTTCTTACATTCACAATTTGCACCTTCCCTCTACCCCTGATCTTGTAATTCAGAGGTCCCGTCTGTTCCATAATCTCATAAGGTCCTTTCCAGTGAGTGAACAGCTTAGAGCTGACTCCCTTCGGGACTTGAGGATGGTACAATAGTACAATATCCCCGACCTGGAACTTGATTTGATCCAAGTGCGCTTGTCGCACCCCTTCAGCATCAGTCTTTCGGCGCTCCGCCTCTCTATGCGCCCTGACTATTTGTTCCGCCTCCATCTTCACTCTAAGTCTCATCCCAAACAACTCATCCGCATCCGCCCAAGTGTCTTTTGGGTGAAGGAGCGAAGTCGGGATATCAGGCTCACGCCCATACACTAACTGATATGGCAAGATTGAGCTCTTCGAGCCTCCTAACGCCGTAGAGGGTAGACAGTTCATTGCAAACGCAAATGATGGTGCTGCCTCGACCCATGCTCTTTGATTCTCCTTCTTCGTGCAATACATCTTTAGCGAGGCTTTGAGGGGTCTGTGTACCCGCTCGATTTTCCCATTTGCTCGCGGGTTATAGGCAGTAACATATTGCCATTTCATCCCGTAATACTTAGATACTTTGTCGATGACCTCGTTATTAAAGTCCGAGCCTCGATCAGAACATATCTTTCTTGGTACTCCGATTTGTGAGATGATCCTATCGATCAGCGCCTCGGCCGTCGTCTTGCCGGTAACGTCTTTGACAGGGATGATCCACACATAGTTGGTGGCTCTGTCAATAGCCGTAAGGAGGTATTTGTAACCATCCTTCGATTCTGGGAAAGGTCCCACATGATCAATGTGTATAAACTCAAACATCCCCGCATGAAGAGGAAATTCAGTGGTATTTGTTTATCTTGCACGGGATGCATGCATCCACCGCCTGATCTATCTCCTCCTTCATCTTCGTCCACCAGAATCGCCTCGCTACGAACATATGAGTTCGTTGTCGACCCGGATGCGCCAAAAGTGGGCAATTGTGGGCTGCGACAAATATAAATCGTCTCAGACTCTCCGGTACCCAAAGGGTCCATTTGTCCGGCTGTGACGCATAGCGACCGTGAAGGCCCTTGTACCACAGTAGACCATCTCTCCATCCCATCTCCTTCATCTGATCTTTGATCGCTTTCGTCATCCGTAGCTCATCCGGGTTCTGATATAACTGTATCAGTTCTTTAAACTCCGGATCTTGAGCCTGTTGTTGCCTCCATGCGGTAGGCGAGGATATATGGATAGTACCATCTTCTAGCCGTACCCCGATTCTTTCCGGGTCATCGTCTAGGTCACTTCTCCGCTCTTGAGGAGGCTCCGCATAAACATCCTGCGTCTCCTCTTCCTCTCTTATGTTCGCCTTCGCATTCTCATATACCTCATAGGACCACTCAGCGTCCTCCTGGGTATGTAGCTCACAACATATCCCGTGATCCGGGCCTTGTGGACTGTACCGTAGACCTGTGCGGTCATATCGGACTCCACTCGCCATCTCCATCGCCTCAATGTGGCTGACCTCATACACCTTGTCAGTGGACAAGTCTTCCATCTCCACCGTGGACACCAACGCCGATACTTCTGAGTTAAACTCTAGCCTAGAGAGGCTATCAGCGACCACATTTCGCTTTCCCGGTAGATGGACCATTGTGAAATCGAAACAAGACAAGAACGCTTGCCACCGCGCCAGCCGTCCCGTCTGTTCATGATTCATCAACCATAACAGGTTATGATGATCAGTTCTGACAGTAAATTGAGGTCCTCCCCACAAATACTCTCTGAGCCTCTTGAGGGCCCATACTACCGCCAACGCCTCTCTTTGCCTTGTGCAATAGTTTCTCTCCGCCGCACACAACTTCCTACTAATAAACATGATTGGGCGTAATTTCTTCTCCTCATCCTCTTGTTGTAATACCGCCCCAATTGCAAACTTAGATGCGTCTGTATCGACTACGAATTGTTTCGTAAAGTCGGGCATCGTTAACACCAGTCCTCCGTCTTTCGGGTCTTTGTAAATGAGATCTTTGAGCGCATGAAACGCTTGCAAAGCCTCTTCGTCCCACTTCTCAAAGTCTCCAAAATCGATCATTTTCTCCACTTTAGCCCGTGTTGCACCCCAATCGAGTATAAACTGGCTATAGTATTGCGCCATCGCAAGGAATGAGTGCAATTCAGTGCGGTTCTTCGGTATCGGTC
>WBZZ01004690.1:0-2500 GCA_019918135.1 Paulinella micropora
TCTTCTTGTGCTGCTTCTTGAATGCAAGAATGAGCTTTAATAACGCTTGAGCGATGTTAGTTGTCAGGAAGGTGCTCTTCCACCCGATAATCCATAACTCGAAATTCCTGATCATCTCCATCGTGCCCGTGCCCTGGTGGCTTGCGATGTGACTCTACTTGGAAACGGATTCCTCTGTCAACGACATTGAGCCCAAGGAAACCCAGCATCGCCCACGCGGTGTTATCACCAGCTCCGTCCCACTCAAGATATAATTTCCACGCTTGCATTGTGCGAGGTTCCAAAGTTGCCAATGTAAAAGTGCGGCAAGCATAGTAATGTTGCTGTTCGCGCCGTGTTCTACGCGCCTTCAAGGTACGTCAGAATAAAATGCGTATCGGTAGTGTAGCAGGTATTGATTCCAACGCAAAGGCGAAACACAATTTTTCCTTTGAAATCTTTCGCGGCGCGGCGGCAAGATGGGATCTTCACTGGCGGTTTCATATCGGCTGATATGACTGTGGCAGCAAAATCTGCTGGTGCTGCCTTCTTGCGCTTGCATGCTGGCAACGCGGCACGCCCTGTGAATTTTGTGATGAAGCCTGCTACGGCGACGCCATTCTTGAGCTTCTACTTCAGTCCTGAAACCGTTAGAATGATCAGCAGCAAGCTCTGTGCAGATCTCGCATTTTGAGAAATCTCCTTCTGCAAAACAAACCTGTAATAAGTAATGATAACGAAAATATGCATAATACCTCTGACAAACTTGACGTGCGGAAAATCCATGCGCCAAACTTTGTTGATCGTATTGTCTGTCGGAGGATTATTTGGATCAACTCGTTTCGAACAACCAAACCGAAGGCACATATCTTTCCAATTCTCGCGAACATAGTTTTGGACTCCTGCGTCCTGAGCCATTTCTTGCATCCTCCATATTCCGTCGCTGCATATCTCCGGGTAACTCACCATGAACTTCTCGCAGAGTAATACTGCTACCACATCTTCTGTTTCAGGAACGGTTGAGTAGCTTTTTGTCAAAACCTTCGTGTTATTTGCAAGAAGTTTGTGTGCTCTTGACAAAACTTTATCACCGATCCCGTAGATACGCTGCCAGGCTACTTTGCACACAGCCTCCGTTAAATACATATACTGAAACGATCCAGTTTTTGTTTGAAACGATTCAAGCTGCGAAGCTGCCCAAGAATAAAGCTCACTGAGAGACGATGACGCATTCTTCGCTCTCGTGTAAAGCACATCACGCGTGTCGATAAATGAATAACACTTCCACTTTTTGCAGCAGACAGACTTAACTTCCCTGTCCAAGTCGGCGAAGGTAATCCCCAACAGTTTTTGGAGCGCAGACGGTCTCTGAAGCTTCACTGCACCTTTCGTGCGACTTTTCATCGTGTAGGGGCGCGTTGGATTCTTACGTGGTCTGCTGTAAGGAATTGGTGATAATCTCATGATGTTATACAACAGCTCATTCGATTCCATAAGCTCGTCGAAGTTCAATCGAAGCTCGTTGGATAATTCCGCATCGTCCACGCCGACCAGAGGAGGAAGCAATCCAGGGTTGATAGATGCAGCATCACCGTTTGAATCCGTATCTGAACACTCTTCGTCGACGTTCTACGCAAACAAGATCGCTTATGAACATTAACCAGCATGAACATAGACAGGTAGAGAAAAAAAATTACCATGGAGCCAGTAGGAAGATATAGTCTAGAGCTGCTGCAGCTACTAACATCATATCCTGTAGTGACAGTAGAACTGTCTGACTGTTTCCAGCTGTCGAGGTTAGCATCAACGTCAGGAACACCTGCCTGTAAAAAAGAATCTTCTCAGTAATAATTTTCATTGATTTATTTTTTACCTGTGCATCACTCAAGCTTGATTTTTCTGTGATGACTGTAATGTCCGAGCTTTCCCTGGGCAGAAGCGTGCGGCGACTATCTGAAATTGAGGACACGCTGTCGAGAAGCTTCCTCTTTTTTTCCGGCGGAATAGATGATGACCTGGAGAGCGGTTGCTTTCCATCAGAACTAATACTGCTGACCGACGCTAAAAGTTCAACCTTTGCTTCATGAAGCAAGGAAATTGACTTAAGTGGAAGCGGATGTTCTTTCTCAGGAACGATGAAACATACATGACCAATGTCAGTCTCGAACAGGAAAACTGGGATTTTAGCTCCTTCCTTGGCAGCCTCTTTCAACCAGACCGGATGTGCATCGCTTGGCAGCGTAGCTATCTCTAGGTCTGGATTAGGCGCATAGCTGAGCAAAATCTCTTGATCTTTCGATATTGCGGTGGTGACAGTCACAATAGGAGTACCCTTGCTGACCTGACATTATTGACAACAATATTTATAGAAAAAATACAACACACGTAACAAAAACTTACATTGCATGGATGTATGTAACAACTAACATAATTTACCTTCACGTTCGGTCGGCAAGTGTCATCGTCGAGCTTGTTGAACCCTTGCGATGAAGAGTTGATGAGATGCATTGCATTCCTGCTC
>WBZZ01004690.1:7500-20000 GCA_019918135.1 Paulinella micropora
ACCGATTGGTGTGGAGACTTTCCTTATGGAATGGAGGACTGGATGCACATGGCCTTTTGGCTCAGCAATTGGCAGACGATACATATTATTATTATTATTATTATTATTATTATTATTATTATTATTATTATTATTATATTGTTATTATTATTATTCGATAGCATAGTTTAGAGAGGGGAGTATAGATACTTAGCTTTAGTATAGTTAGCTAGTGTGTGTGGCCTTCTATCAGTGAGCCTTTCCCTGTTTTTTTTTTTCGAGTATATTTCTTCTAACGGGAAGCGCTGCCATTTTTTTTTAATTTAAACTCTCTTTTTATTATTATTATTATTATTATTCCTCTTTTGCTGCTGCTTTAATTAGCTTGCTCTTTAAGTTCACATCCGAGGACAACAAACATCGGGAGGGGGCGCTCGCGCTCGACGTTGCACTTACAAAGTACAACAATTTCGAACTGAAGGCGTCCACGCAAGTGGAGACATGTGAGGGTGAAACTTCACCTTGTGCTCCCGGGTCTTTTTCCCTATAAGTATGAAAGATTTTTATAAACTGATTGTTTATTTTTTATTTGCAGGCTCTTCATTGTCTTTCCCATTGGTTGGCGCAAGAAGACTCCTGCGCAAGTCAATCGAGGTACTGTATGTTTTTCAAAATTCACAAGCTGCACATATTTTTTATACTTGGATGTTGCAGGATCGAAGCGCTTCATTTTTGCTGCGCGCGAGGTCGACACTGACGGCGATGGCAAGGCTGACGAAATCCAATATCAGCTCATGGGTTTTTTTGGTTTTAACCTTAAACACTCTTGCATGCTTGATCCGTCGCCGATGGACTTCGAGAAGCAGGTGAAGCCCGCGTGGCTCCTCTACGTCGGTAACCCCACGAACCCGCCTATGATTTGCAACTGGCGGAAGCGGGAGCTTTTGCTTCTGTACGAAGCAAACAAGGTCATTTCTTCTTCTTCTTCTTCTTCTTCCTCTTCTTCTTCCATTTTTCTTTTTCTTCTTCATATACATGTTATTATTCTTTTTCTCCACCAGCTCCATCTTTTTTTTTTTTTTTTGTTTTTTTTTTTTTTTGTTTTTGTTTTTGTTTTTTTGGCATCTTCCTTTTCTTTATTTTGCATATTTACTGCATGCTCGCCTGAAACGTTAGAAGAAGAATCAAAAAAAGGGCCCGACTGAGCCTCGCTCTTCGGGCAGGCCAAAAAAACTGAGATTCGGTAGCAACATTGTATGTAATGAAAAATGAAGGATGTATGTAATATTGTTTGGTTCTTTGTGCAGAATCCATCGACGTCGACGATGTTCCAGACGTTCCAGACGTCCCTGAAGAAGAAGAGACCCCTGATCCTCCTATGCCTAAGGGGTCCAGCAAGAAAAAGCCAGGTACTAGCAAATTTCATCTTTTTTTGTGTGCTTTTTTTTCAGTGTTTCTAATTTCTGACGTGACTAGGCAAGCCGAAGTCCAAAAAGCCCGCGGTCGACGCTGATGAAGTGGACATGTCGTTGGAGGTATAATCTTTCCTACTCCTTCTTCTTCTTTTTCTTTTTTTTTGTGAGGGGGGGGGGCCCCCGGGGGGGGGGGTCAAAAGGTCTCTTTGGGCGCCGCAGCATATAGTTTAGAGAGGGGAGTATAGCTACTAGCTTTAGTATGGCTAGCTAGTGTGTGTGGCATTCTATCAGTGAGCCTTTCCCTGTCTTTTTTTTTCCGAGTATAGTCTCTCTAACGGGAAGCGCTGACATTTTTTTTTTCAAACTTTATTATTATTATTATTATTATTATTATTATTATTATTATTATTATTATTATTATTATTATTATTATTATTATTATTATTATTATTATTATTATTATTATTATTGGACACCGTGATAGCCCAGTGGTCAAGTTCTACCATCTGGGCCCTGTTGCCAGTTCGATTCCCGTCGGTGCCACCAGTATTTTCATTGAACATACCGGTCTATTTCTGGACCAGTATTTTCATTGAACATACCGGCCCGTCTGGAAGTGTTGGAACTGCCCTTGCGGGGGTGTCATTAGAGCTTATCGTCAATTCTTCGTACTCCCCTCACGGGTGAGACGATGGAGGCGCATGTGCAGAAATGCATCAGCCAATGACAGAGAAGCACTATTATTATTATTATTATTATTATTATTATTATTTAGGGAGTACATAGACCATCGGTCCCTTTCCATGGGCTGATTGGTATAAAGCTCCTAGAGTGATGTTCTATGCCGTCACTTCCTTTATTCCACCGATTGGTGTGGAGACTTTCCTTATGGAATGGAGGACTGGATGCACATGGCCTTTTGTCTCAGCAATTGGCAGGAGATATACTATTATTATTATTATTATTATTATTATTATTATTATTATTATTATTATTATTCTTTGTTGTTGTTGTTGTCGTTGCTGTTGGTTTGTTCTGCCACTGCCTTGTTCGCAAGAAATGAACGACTTCTTTCAAAACAACGGCGACCGGTATTGTATTCAGGGTAGTTCGTCCGCCGGCGTGTCGAAAGAAGTCGTTCAGGATCTTGTGAACAAGGCAATGTCAGAACAAGCCGCATTCATTAAGGAAATGCTAGCAGAAGAAAGAAAGTTGAGAGAGGAGGAAAGGAAGAAAAAAGAAGCGCAAGATCGGAAGGAAAAAGAGGCGCAAGAGAAGCGACAACGGGAAGAGGAGAGAAGAAAGAGGAAGAATTCGAAGAAGGAGAAGGAGGAGGAGGAGGAGGAGGAGGAGGAGGAAAGCTCAGAAGAAGAGAACGAGAGAGTGAAGAAGAAGATGAAGAAGAATAACAAGAACAAGAAAAACTATGATGATAATGATAACAACAACAACAACATCAGCAACAACAACAGCAACAACAACAACAACAACAACAACAACAAAAATAGTAAGAGCGAGAGAGAAAGCTTGCTGGAGGATCTCATCGCGCGGATGGCAGCTGGCGCTCTGTCTGCTGGTAACTCACCTTCCACCCCCCAACGCGGCACCGGTCTCACCGCTCCCAGCTCACCTAACGCATGGGAGTTTGTTTTAGCATCGCTTGCGCTGACTCGGCGCTAACTTCAAATGCACGCACCAGGTAGTTTGCATAGCTTTCACTTTTCTCCTTCATCTGAAAGATGTTTGAATTTGTTTTGTGTTTTTTTTCTTTGTAGTAGTGTAGTATTAATCGTAATTTTTTGCACTGGCAGGTTTGTTATGGTCGAAAGCGTGATTAAGAACGTTTGTCGCGTGCAAGAGTTAAACAAACTTCTAATTTAGTTAGTATGATATTACGGAGTTAGATTTATTATTTTTTTTAGTAATTAAAGAAATTTTGTTGTAGAATCTATGTATTTTGCGTGGCGACATCGCACTTCTCTTCCTCCCCCGTTCCCCCCTCCCCCCTCCCCCCCCCCCGGGGGGGAATTTATTGTAGGTAAAAGCAATGTTTATTATCATAATAAAGTAAAATGCTTAATGTAAACAAAGATAAACAAACTTAAAAGCAAATTCTTCATGTTGGGCATTGTTATCATCATAGATTCATAGTAGCCGGGACTATGAAAAAGGAGAAAGATTACCGTGTCGGACCGGTTCCTGCCCACCTCTGAAGATGAAGTTAAAGTGTATTACAATTAATAAAAACATGTTTTAATATTATTTTTATATGTTCTGCAATCAGTGAATTGATTTCCTTTCATTTCCACACGTTTTCAAAAAAGTCCATATACTTCATGGAAAATTTCGGAAAAAGGGATACCCCCAAGATTGTCGAATGTTTAGTTGTATGTCACCTGTCGGGTGGCAAACTGGCACTTGTCCAAGTTCACCTTGAGACCAAACTCTCTCACCCGTCGGAAAACATCCTGGATGTGGGCTAAATGTTCCTCCATAGTATTGGAGTAGATGATAATATCATCTATGTAACAGAAAGCGTAATCCTCCGCCTTCTGTCCATATTTCTCCATGAACCCACCTGCCCTTCCATCCTCAAATCTCCGACCCAGCATTTTCTGCATAGCTGCCTGAAATATGCCTGGTGAGTTCCTCAGACCCATTGGCAATACCTTCCATTGGTACAGCGTCATTCCTACGACAAACGCTGTCAGCCATCTGCTCTTCCTACTGAGCGGGATCTGCCAGAACCCATTTTTGAGATCCAAGACAGAGTAGAATTTTGCGTGTTTCAACTTACGCATACAGTCATCGATATTAGGCAGCGGATACCGCTCACCCTCGATGATCTTGTTAGCCCGATAGTAGTTCACGCAAAATCTAAGTGTCCCATCCGGCTTCGAAACCATGCGTACATGCGACGAAATCGGGGAGTCCGAAAACTCCGTGAAATCATCTGCCTGTAGCTCCTCCGCCTTTTCCTGGGCAATGCTCTCCTCCCTGCGGCCTAAGATAGACCTTCTAGAGGCATGCGTGATATTCATCCCCGGAATCTTCCTGAGATGTGCCTCAAAATGCTTGACCGTCCCCGGCCTAGGCGGATCAAAGATCTCCTTCTCCTTAGCCATCACCCCTTGAAGGTTTTTCAGATCTTCTTTATTCCCCTTCCAATCCGCCCGCATTTGAGCCATTCTCTCATCCCATGACTGAGCGTTCTTCCGACTCCTAAGTTCGGGCGCCTCAGCCATGTCCGACCACGCATCCTCCACTAATCCATCCTCGGAGGGCATTTCCACCTCCTGATGGTACTTGACTTCCGAGAACTCATCCCATTTCCCTAGGTTCGCCATCCGATCCAGGATAAACGCGTACTGGATAGGCGCCCTTTTGGTGTAAAACCCCGTGAAGCACGTGAACGCCTGTTCCCGTATCTTCTGAAGGTCACACCCCTTAAGTGAGTTCCGGGATGTCAGCCCCTGTTCCCTAGTGCCCAATCTACAAGCAATCACCAACTGTTGCTTTCTAGACGGCACCGGGATCGGGTGATCCATCATCCGGTCCAAAACCTCATCCGCCCATAACGCTTTCTCATGGAACGGTAAGATCATGGAAAACGGTTTGTCACCTTCTAAATATTTCGTAAGCAACTTTGCCGTCTCCCCGGAATTCCGTGGACAAAGAGGTTTGTCACTCCACATGTTTCCCACGAACTCACTGATCTCATCCTCCGTCCCTCCCGTTGAAACCCGCGTTTCCATCAGCGGTTCAAACAACGGTCTATTACCCTGTGATGCTTTCGCATGGAAGCAGTATCGGTTCTGAAGGAACACATAAGGCCCCTTTTTACCATCCCTGAACCTATCCATCCCCGCTTCCACCTCCATGTTCTGTTCTTCCATTGTGCAGGCCATAATCTGAGCACACCGGCCCTGAATTAAGTCCTCCACTGTTGCCTTGTCCCAACATCGAACAACCTTCACAACCTTTCCCGCAAACCCGCGGTACTCCGGTTGGAAATCCCTGTAATAATTGTCCAACGCTGGGTGCTGATATGGTTTTGGTATGACCAACTGCACCTTTGCACTCCGTGCAATAGCATGTGGGTCCTTCCCTTTAGTCGCCCCTGACTTGGTGTACGATACCGCATAAGTATCAACGTGAAAGAGAGGAACTTGCGTTCGCCCCCTCACCATATCCTCTGCGTCATCATCACTAATCCCATAGTGCACCAAGCCCGACCGGCAGTCAATCAATGTGTTCATCTTATTGAGCTGCTTGAACCCGATCAGCAATCCCCCTGAATATTCCGGGCAGACATAGAATTGGATGTTGAAGGACCTACCGGAGTAGAGTTCAATGGTTAAAACCATCGTCCCCGTCACCTCCGCCCTCGCTTTTCCATTAACACCTTCTATGCTCCCCTTCATAGGCAACATGTGTTTATCCAACCACGCCTTGTTTGCCGCAATGAAATTTGCGCCCGCGATATCAATGTTAGCCTGCGTATCATTGGCCAAATCGCATGCACTCTCCAAGTCTACACAGTAAACTTGAGTAATGCATAACGCATGTTCCGGCATTTCAATAGCCTCAAGGCGTTCTTTTAAGTCGGACAAAAGAACAAAACTATTCTTTAAATCTTTCCGTATCGATACTCCACTTCTGATGAGCCCTTCACCAAAAGCAGTATTCTTCGACATACCGGCAGCAGTATTCTTTCTTACCATCCGTCACCTTCAACCCGGGTTTCAACTTCCTTACCCGTTTAGGCACCGGCTTCGCCCCCCAATCGGGCTCCGGAATGAAAGAAACTTTCCTTTTCAACCTCAACGTCGGAACCGGTAAAAGATTCAAATTAGGTTGCGATCTATGCGGTACGATCGTAACAACGTGTTTATTTATAATATCAACTCGTCTGGCCTTCTCGGGCCCTACAGACTTATTAATACTTCCCCGCTTTGCACGTTCGATCGTCACCTGCATCACAGCACCATCCAAATCATGAGTAGAGTGATGACTCTTGAGAGAAGGGTTACCTGTGGGAACTGTTTTAACCTCCAGCTTCCCCGGTTCATTCATCTTCGCCATAATCATCCTTGGTGAACGTGTCGTCTCCTGCCACACGACAACATCCCCATCAGAAATGACTGACGATTCCCTACACCCCTCCCCCTTATCCCCCCCCCCCCCTCAAGTATACCTGCTTGAGTTTCCACTTCTTCCTCTGGGGGAACCTCCCCTTCATCCTCCTCCTCCTTCGAAGCCGCCGCCACTTTGGCCTTCTTGAGGGGTCCGCCCTTTTCCCGTTTACCCCCAAAGCGCTTCTTCCCCCTGAAGCCTCCTCCGCGGCCACTGCCTCCATATCCTCCACGGCCCCGCTTGCTTCCCCCTTGTCGCAAGGCGTCCACCGTGTCCTCATACTCGCGCAGCCGTGCTTTAACCAAAGTACGAACTGCCTTGTTATTGATGAAGAGCTGATCTCTGCTCCGGATAGCCCTGACAATGTCCCAAATGGACTTGCTGTTGTCAGAACTTTCGAGCTGCTCCTTTAGGATTTTCCAATCCGCTTCCTTTTCGGAGTGCATCCCCGGGCAGAAATCCCCCCTTCTGCACTTGCCTCCCTTAAAGTAATAGTCAAAGCATGGCTTACGACTACCCTTGTAAGAGGAACTGGAAGATCTAGCCCCTTTACTCTTCGAGCCTATCGCAGGGATATGCTCGTCGCTAGTTTCTTCCTCATCTTGCTCCTCCTCCTGTTGCTGGCGTCGGAGGGGTTTTCCATATCCCCCCCTCTGAACTTTAGGGATCCGTAAACGTCGTCCCTCAGTTCCGCCGCCCAACTGAACAGCCGCTGCCTGTCCCAACGATTGTTCCCCAAACCGATCTCTGGCAACTACCACCAAAGCCTCTATCCCTCCCGCCGAGACCAACGTATCATCCCACGTTCTCACGGCCAGTAGGAAGTCCTTCCACATCAGCTTTGAGTTCTGGTACTGAGCCGCAAAGTTCAGCCAAGCAGGGGATGCCTCCGTCGTAAAGTCAGCATTGTCAGGGATCGAACTGGCCCATTTGTTATCAGGCCACCCTCTGTTCACGGCCCGATAAACAGTCGGATCATGCTGATTGATCCTCGCCATAATGTGACGAATGAGGCGTTTAAGGCTGATGAAAAAAGCATTGTCAGTCTTCAGCTTTTCCATCACCAACGCAAATGTCCCCCTCACCCTCATCGGCTTGGACTTAGTTGACTTCAAAGCCTCTCCAACAACAGTGGAGATATGGCCCGTCAGCATGACTTCACTTGTCAGTTCCCAGTGACAACCGAATTCGACGAGCAAGTCAATGAGGGCGTGCATCATCGCATGCAGTTTCGACATTTTAATCGATCCCCTTTCTGCATAATGACCCCTCTCCTGTTGTGCCCTCGCCATCCCCTCGTTGATCTTCTCCAACGTAAAGTGCTCCATCAGATCCCCATCCGTGCACTGTCGGAGAATATCCATCAAGGTCATTGGCGATTCAAAAGTGCTCTCCGCCATTAACTTATAGAGCATATTGATCGCTTTCCGTAACCAAGACGAGTTCATAAACGGATGACAGTTTACTTGTAAAGTAAACCATATCGTCGGTTGTTGCTTACCCCGTGTCCCTGGGGCAAATGCAATCGGCGTAAACTTAGCCAGGAAGATCGGCATCCTCTTCCTCTCTTGATCATAACGTTGACCAGGATCAATGGGATCATCCTCGTCCCTTTTCCTGATCTTCGCATATCTCAGTTCCCGGATCGTAAACCTTTCCATACCGACCTCCAAGGCCTTCAAGACCTCCATGAGATACATGAGATATCGATACAGGTTCTCATATGCCTGTTCCCTTGCCACCACCAAGATCACAGCATCTGCCGCCGTAGCAGTAGCTGTCGCGAGCTTGGTTGCTGCAAGTGCTGCATTGTCCGCCTCCCGCAGCAGATCTCGCAACATCCTTTCGGCATTGTTGCTTAACGCCGTAACTTCGACCATTTGCTCCAGTTTCCCCATGAAGCCTTCGATGTGGAGTACGTCGAAAGAGCCTTGAGTTCTCTTAGCCCAGATTTTCGTATCCTTCATCCATTTAGCCTCCTTCAACCTCCCCTTAGCATTATCCCAATTCGTAACTGCTTTGGCGAAGGTTTTTGCTACCAAGGGGTATACTTCATTTTTGAAATGATCCTGAGCCATGGTCGTTTCAAAAGTTTTCCCATGGAGAGGGTCCCTACTCACCGCTCCATACCATTCCTCCTTCCAATCCTCCTTCGTTTCCTCCCCCGTCATTATGAACTTCAAATCAAATTGTTCGGAAGGAATGGGAGTCGGAAGGTATTCGAAATCCTCCTCTTCCATCCTTGGATGACCCAACATTTGAAGCTCATGGAGGTGCAAAGATATGAACATCCTTGTAACCATCCTCCGTACCTCCATGGGTGCCAAGGTTTTGATCCTCGGTGCTTTTGGTGAATAGTTGGTAAAAAGCAAAAGTGGCTGCCGTCCACCCCCACTTTATCATACCAGCCTGTTCACTCTTTACCACATCCAGCACCTCCTTGTCCTTGGGTCTGTCTGGATACTTACTTGCCAAAGCGACAAAGTGTTCCAGAAACAGATGCTGATCATGGGGGTCTACTAAGTAGTCCGAAGCTACAAATAGTAGAAATTCCCCCCCAGCCTTTCCCACTAGCGACTGCGCAATTGGATCCGAGTATGGATCGTATGGCTTCGCTGCGGACATCTTTAACTTCAAAGTGACAAGGTCCAAGTTTCGAGATCAGGGTTCTTCCCTGTTTCTACGAAACCCTCCTTACCACCTTTTTTTTTTGTTTTCCCTTGGTTAGAACAACATAAAGCACGTCTCGACCAGCCAACAACAGTGACTGATAATCGAAACAATGCATGACACTCTCAACACGGCACAGTCAACAACAGTGACTGATTGCCTCCAATGAGTGAGTCGTTCCAGATTCCAAATTTGTACTTTCAGAGTTCGAAAAAGTCAAAGGGACTCCAAATGTATTAAGACAGGAGGTCTAGCCTTACGAGCTCAAAGGACAAGTAACAACAGGAATTTAATAAACGATATTGAACACAACAGGTTCAAAGCTAACAGCCACTTCTTAAGTAGAAAGGGTTGTCAGAACTGAACCCAAACAACAAGCCAAAGGGAAAACACCGGTCAAGCCGGATGTCCCTTTGACCGGTTCATCTGACACGTTGCGTTACGTCCGTAACCTGCACAAATGCCAAAACATATCACCAAAACACAACCCATAAGTGCAATTTCCCTTATTTAGCCTTAAATATCCCAGTCAGGGAAAAAAATGCCAAATTTCACGGAATTTTCGTGATTTTTATCCAAACTTCAAACGGATACTACAGGTGCTGTAGAAGGATCGGGTCAACGCTATCATACTAATGTGGGAGATTATTCCATATTAATGCTACACATTCGTGTAATCTGCATTTTAATAATCATCTCCACGCCGGTAAACGGTTAAGTGTAAAATCTAGGTTTTAAGGTCCTATGGGATTTAAGCTTCCTAGCTTATCCTCCCATATTCCTTATCCTAATACATCACTAAAACCGGATATATTTATCAGAATCGGAAATGTAATAAGAATTCATCTTATAATACATTTAATAACAAGAACTTACTTCCCAGAGTAAATTCTCGTAAAGTCCCAATAGTGTAAAAACCATGTAGTATACAGTGGGTGTTACAGTATGGGGTATGAGGTATGGGATATGTGGTATGAGGAATGGGGGATGGGGGATGGGGGATGAGGTATGAGGGATGCTGGATGGTGGATGGGGGATGGAGTATGGGATATGGGGTATGGGGTATGGGATATAATAAAAGTTTCGCAAAAACGTGAGTCTACGTTTTAAGTGAAATGAAGTCTATTGAAGTCTAATTTTCACACTATGTTCAAGACTTTTGGAATTGACTAAAAACACTTAATATTGATAAGAAACACTGAATTTAATTATTTCAAGTTAATTTCTAATTAAAATAATCAATTTTTCATTCAAATTCTAACTTGATCACAGAATATCCGGAGTCAAACGCCTCCACTGTATATGTTCATTATGAATTCAGATTTTTGATATTATTAAAACGTAAATCACTGTCATAAACAAAATAAACGAATTCAATATTATTAAATCATAATAACATAATTTTCAATGAAAACTTTAATAGTTTAAAACTTCGCGCGTACTCACATGCGTGTGTGTGCGCGGAGGGGGGGGGGGGGGGGGGGAGCGAGAAGAGAACACAAGATGCTTCTACAATTTAAAACCAATCCTTATTCGTGATGTTAATGATTCCTATTTTAATAATAATATAAATTGAAATCACGGATAAGGATTGATTAATAACTTCGTAAGTTGGGATCTCCTAAACACTACCTTCCTGCGTGTGTAGCGGGGGTGGGGTAACCTATCTCTACAATCCTCCCCCACCCCACGCAAATGGATTGACAAATCGTTGACTGCCAATATATTGCTAAAATTGCAACAGAACCGCTAGCCTTGATACTACTACTACTACTATTACTGCTACTACTACTACTACTACTACTACTACTACTACTGCTGCTGCTACTACTACTACTACTACTACTACTACTACTACTACTACTGCTACTAGTATTACTACTGCTGCTGCTACTACTACTGCTGCTGCTGCTACTACTACTACTGCTGCAGCTACTACTACTACTACTACTTCTACTAGTGCTGCTGCTGCTGCTACTATTACTACTTCTACTACTACTACTACTACTACTACTACTACTACTAGTGCTGCTGCTGCTACTACTGCTACTACTACTACTACTACTACTACTACTACTTCCACCACACCCCTACTACTACTACTACTACTACTACTACTGCTGCTGCTGCTGCTACTACTACTACTACTACTACTACTACTACTACTACTACTAGTGCTGCACTGCAGCTACTGCTACTACTACTACTACTATTACTACTACTTAGTGCTGCTGGTGCTGCTTACTACTACTACTACTACCACTACTACTAGTATTACTACTGCTGCTGCTACTACTACTACTACTGCTGCTACTGCTGCTACTGCTGCTGCTGCTGCTGCTTCTACTGTACTACTACTACTACTACTACTACTACTACTACTACTACTACTACTACTACTACTACTACTAGTGCTGCTGCTGCTACTACTGCTGCTGCTGCTACTACTGCTGCTACTTGTACTGCTGCTACTAATACTAAGACATCGTTTGGCTTTGCAGAGAACGCTTGCATGCATATCAAAGCAGGAGCAACAACAAACAGCAAACGCATCTCTTGGTACCTGCTCATAGAATATACATGCACGAGCATATATTCGCTAGCTAGCGCTGCTGCAAAATTTTTTTGATTGATTGAAACAACCAAGCATAAACTATGCAAATATGTTATGATACAGACTTAGAACATAATATAATGAAGGCCTGGATATGCTTTGAATGAGTGTGAGCAACAAAATGACGATATGTACACCTGGATATGCTTTGAATGACTGTGAGCAACAAAATGACGATAGGTACACCTACCAAAGATTGCGCTGCAGCAAATTTGCTGCAACAAAATTTTGTTTTGATTGATTGAAACGGCCAAGCATAAACTATGCAAATATGTTATGATACAGACTTAGAACAAATTATAATGAATGTCTGGATATGCTTTGAATGAGTGTGAGTAACAAAATGACGATAGGTACTACCAAAGATTGCGCTGCAGCAAATTTGCTGCAGCAAAATTTTGTTTTGATTGATTGAAACGGCCAAGCATAAACTATGCAAATATGTTATGATAGAGACTTAGAACAAATTATAATGAAGGTCTGGATATGCTTTGAAGTGTGAGCAACAAAATGACGATAGGCACACCTACCAAAGATTGCGCTGCAATTTTAGCAGCAAAATTTTGTTTTGATTGATTGAAACTGCCAAGCATAAACTACGCAAATATGTTATGATACAGACTTAGAACAAACTATAATGAAGGTCTGGGTATGCTTTGAATGAGTGTGAGCAACAAAATGACGAT
>WBZZ01004690.1:25000-32500 GCA_019918135.1 Paulinella micropora
GTAGTAGTAGTAGTAGTAGCAGCAGCAGTAGTAGCAGCAGTAGTAGTAGCAATAGTAGTAGCAGTAGTAGTAGTAGTAGTAGTAGTGGTAGTAGTAGTAGTAGCAGTAGTAGTAGTAGTAGTAGCGCTAGTAGTAGTAGTAGTAGTAGCAGCAGCAGCACTAGTAGTAGTAGTAGTAGTAGTAGTAGTAGTAGTATTTGCAGCAGCAGCAGCAGCACTAGTAGTAGTAGTAGTAGTAGTAGTAGCAGCTGCAGCAGTAGTAGTAGTAGTAGCAGCAGTGGTAGTAGTAGTAGCAGCAGCAGTAGTAATACTAGTAGTAGTAGTAGTAGTAGTAGTAGTAGTAGTAGTAGTAGTACTAGTACTAGTACTAGTACTAGTAGTAGTTAGTAGTTGTAGTAGCAGCAGCAGCAGTAGTAGTAGTAGTAGTAGTAGTAGTAGTAGTAGTAGCAGTAGTAGTGGTAGTAGTAGTAGTAGTAGTAGTAGTAGTAGTAGTAGCAGTATCAAGGCTAGCGGTTCTGTTGCAATTTTAGCAATATATTGGCAGTCAACGATTTGTCAATCGATTAGCGGGGGTTGGGGGAGGATTGTAGAGATAGGTTACCCCACCCACGCTACACACGCAGGAAGGTCGTGTTTAGGAGATCCCAACTTACGAAGTTATTAATCAATCCTTATCCGTGATTTCAATTTATATTATTATTAAAATAGGAATCATTAGCATCACGAATAAGGATTGGTCTAAATTGTGGAAGCATCTTGTGTTCTCTTCTCGCTCCTCCTCCCCCCCCCCCCCCCCTCCCCCTCCGCGCACACACATGCATGTGAGTACGCGCGAAGTTTTAAACTATTAAAGTTTTCATTGAAAATTATGTTTATTATGATTTAATAATATATTCGTTTATTTTGTTTATGACGGGGATTTACGTTTTAATGATATCAAAAATCTGAATTCATAATGAACATATACAGTGGAGGCGTTTGACTCCGGATATACTGTGATCAAGTAAGAACTTGAATGAAAAATTGATTATTTTAATTAGAAATTAACTTGAAATAATTAAATTCAATGTTTCTCATCAATATTATGTGTTTTTTAGTCAATTCCAAAAGTTTTGATCATAGTGTGAAAATTAGACTTCAATAGACTTCATTTCACTTAAAACGTAGACTCACGTTTTTGCGAAACTTTTGTTGTATGAGGTATGGGGTATGGGATGGGTATGATGTATCATGTGGTATGTCGTATACGTATGGGGTATCACAGGGTATGAGGGATGGGGGATGGGGGATGGGGGATGGGGGATGGTGGATGGGGGATGGTGGATGTGGTATACGTATGTGGTATGGGGTATGAGGTATGGGGGATGGGGGATGAGTGATGGGGGATGAGGGATGGTGGATGGAGGATGAGGTATGTGATAATTATGGGATATCATATGGGGTATGAGCTATGTGGTATGCGGTATGAGGTATAGGGTATGTGATATAGGTTATGTGGTATGATGTATAGGGTATGTGGTATGGGGTTTGGTGTTAAGTATGAATTATAAGATATGGTTGATGAGGGATGAAGGATGAGGAATGAGGGATGAGGGATGAGAGATGATGGATGGTGAATGAGGAATGTAGGATGAGGTATGAAGCATGTGATATGAAGTATGTGGTATGAGGTATGGTGTATGAGATATGTTGTATAGGATATACGTATTGTGTTTGGGGTATGAGGTATGTGATATGAGATATGAGGTATGGGGTATGGGGTATGTTGTATTGTGTAATACTGTGCGATATGGGGTATAAGGTATACTGTATACGTATGGAGTACGTTAATATATTATCAAAATTAACGTAAATATATTTAGTTTATTGAATTCTAATAATATAATTTCAAATTCAAATTCAAATTCAAATATAAGTATAACATTTTCAAGTTGGTCATTGGTGTCACTCACTTATAGTAGTTATACATACTAACTGACTACTTGAATTATGCATGAAATAATATTATTAATAGTACTAGCTTGTTTAGCTGGCATTTTATAATGTTTTTGAATCATGTTTAATAAAACTAGTGAGGAAGATTAGAAATTAAAGAAAGTGACACTGTTTTTACACTAGTCACTGTGACATTCAGATTCTGTTTTTAGCTATTTGTAATCGTAATACACACTCACTGCCTACTTGAAGTATGCATGAAATAATATTAATACTAGCTTGTCCAGCATATTTATAATGTTTTTGAAATCAAAGAAAACAATCTGTGAGGAAGCTTAGAAATCAAAGAAAATAATCTGAAAGTAGAAAGTGTGTATGACACATACAATGGATGGTTCATACGCGTACAATTACGTAATTGTTAAGTAAAGTTTTTATATAATTAATATATATTTAAACTATTTCAGTAAAAAGTATGCTTAAAAAATACTTCTAAATAATATTAATTGTATTATTAATCATTAAATAATAAATATTACTTAAAGTTTTTTTTAATTTTTTTAAGTGGTCTTTCAGTTCAGGAATGTTCTGAAATCTATTTAATAAATCATTACCAAGTTGAACAAAACCTGCTTGCGCTCGTGCATTAGCATTCATTGAAACTACAGCAGCAAGATTTGCAGTAGGATTAGACTTGCTGTGTATTTTGCGCACCTGCCCTCCCATAGCACGTTCACCAGACATGGTCCATATATTTCTACAACTACCTATCTCTTTCATATCTTGAACAATATGTTCCATATGATGAAAAACAAACGCATGATCACATTCAGGTAAGTGCTCAAGTACTAGTTTTCTAACTTCTTGTTCTTTCTCTATCAAGTCAAATACATACTTTCCTGTAATGATAACTGAACCTTCGCTCCCAAACTTGCTGTCAAGATCAATATCACCAAACAGCTGTCCAAGCGCTTCCCAAGTTCTATACTGCCCATCAGACAAGTGACATGTAAACATAAAAGAAACATATTTTGAATATAAAAATATGTACTAATAATATTACAATTATAAAAACTAAAAACAACTACGTGCCATGCCCGTATGTACCAGCCATACCCGTACAGGAGGGGGGGATGCTTGCCTATTTCCTTCGCGTCTTGTAGCAATTAACTGCGTACTTCAAGCATTCATGCATCGTAAGCCTTGATCCCATCGGAACAGGAGTGGAGTAACCAGAAACTGAACAAAAACTCAAAAGACTTTCATCCATTCTTTTCCAATACTTACTATCTATCTGAAACACCTTTTGCTTTCTTCTGTATTCTAACTTCACTTTTCTCTTGTATACTTTCCTTTCTTTTTCTTCTTTCTTTATCTCACCTTGTGTTTTAGGATTATTTTTTACAAGGCTTAAAAGGCTTGATTTCAATTTTTCTCTGACCTTTTAATAACTTAAGAATAAAACGAAGCACGACCTTTTAATAACTTAAGAATAAAACGAAACACTACGCAGTATCCTAAACTATGAGCAGTATCTGCATTACATCTACTTATAATATATCTATCTAATAAAAGAAGTGGACTTTTTTTGAAAACCCTTGCACAGCTTCGCCTCTAATTTCTGCTGCATTTCCGTAAAATTCGTAATCGAGATAAGTTTTTCTCGCGAACGCTGCATCATCAGAAAGCCAACTTATCAGTTTTTTTATCACCTGCTATTTTCTGACCTTTACGCCAGCAGTAGTTACATCCTAATTCGCTTTTCTGATTCTTGTGGCACATGATATCAAACATAGCAGGGGAAGCTGCACATATTGAAAACACCTACACCAACGACTCCACTAACTCAGTAAAAGTAGCCTCACACCACGGCCACGCATTTTTAGTTTTTTTTCCGTAGGGCAAGATATCTAGAATTTCTGTTTTCCAGTTTTTGTTACCATCTTTTTGTTCAAAGTCCATGATTCATAATGTCTGAGACTTCTTCCTTGCTCGCTTCCCTTTTTGAATTGGAGAAGCATCCCATGACCAGCATAAAGAAAGCCACTTCTTCACCTCCTATTTAGAACAAAAATAATTTAATTCAAAAATACTTTAATAAAAAACTATACCTCCAGAGGTATGTATTTTAGATAATCTTCATATCGCTGACAATTAATAGCGTCACCAATGCTATCGATAGGTCTATCTCTTATAGAGACATAGCCATCGCTTCGGATTTCACTTGCTTTTTTGTAATCACGTTCTTTAGCTTCCTTCAGCAATGCACTTCGCGAGGGATGAGCACGTAGTCCCGCAAGCCATTCCGGGATGCTGTCAACATGGCAGAAATACAAATATATGTAAATATTAACTTTTAATTTCAGAAATTACGACACACGTACGGGATACCCATACTGGTATGGGCCATATCCGTACGGGATCCCCATACGGGTATGTGCCATACCCGTATGGGATCCCCATACGGGTATGAGCCATACCCATATAGGATCCCATACGGGTATGGCACATACCCGTATGGGATGCCCAGACGGGTATGGACCATACCCGTACGGGCATGGCATTTGATTTGAATCATACTCCCCATGAGCGAGAGGTATAAGCCACATACATACGGTGATGATCAGTAAAGAAAAACATATGAAAGAATAAGTATAAATCAATTGCAAGATCATCTGTAATCCACTACCCGTACGAGAGTATCGGTCATACCCGCCCCCCCCCCCCACCGGGTTTTTTGGGCTGTAGCGAAAAATAATGCTGAAAAAATTACTGCTGAGGATACTAGATCATCATCAGCGAAGGAAAAGGCATGACAAAATAATCTCATGAATAAATAAATAAATAAATAAAAGAGAGAGAGAGAGAGAGAGAGAGAGAGAGAGAGAGAGAGAGAGAGAGAGAGAGAGAGAGAGAGAGAGAGAGAGAGAGAAAAGAAAAAGACTAAAAAGGGAGAAGAAAGAAAAAAAAGAAAAAGAAAACAAGAAAAAAAGAGAGGCAAAAAGGAAGGAAAAAAAAAAAGAGAGGTGAAAATTCTTTTTTCCTTTTCGGCTCTCTCCCAGTAAAGAATTTTTTTGAAGGCTACAAGCAATTATCCTTGCGTGGAGTATAGCTCATACCCCATCCATACGGTATGTACCATCCCCCCACCCCCCCCCCCCCCCCTCCAAAGCAGCGGCTAAAAAACTTCTCTGAAAAGATAATCAGTCAAAATTAGGGAAGCTAAGAATGTGACAAAATCTCATCTTCCTTAATCTTCGCCTTAACAACTACCGAAGGTACAAGACGTTACCTGCGATGAAAGAATGTCAGAGCATCATTCCTGGGTCGTCTACACGCTTTGCATTCCTTGCGGTCACTCGATCTCTCCAGAAAAGCCCCTCGTTGCACTGGTTTCTGCAAACTTGCAGCTTGACAAAGCCATCGCACTGTGACACCGATCTGATATCGGCGACAAGAGTCCTAAATCCTGGCCATTGAAATCCAGTAGGACAAAGCAGAATACCCAAAACGTCCCAGACATTCTCCGCCGCTACCTGAGACACCGCAGGGTGCTTTTCTTTCAATCGCATCACCAGTTCAAAAGCTTTGGCGACAGAGACTCCATCGTGCTCAGTGATAGCGCGGCCAATAAGTGTTGATAAACGGGTATATAGTTCATATTGCCCACGTGGTTCACTGCCACCGTGTAAAAACATTGTTATCCTTGCTTGCGCTTCGTATGTACGTACGTATTCTATGTACGTATGTACGTACGTATCTATAGATGTATATATGTATGTCTGTGTATCTATATAGATGTATGTACGTATGTCCATAATTACATTATTGTATGTATGTACGTATGTATGTATGTATGTATGTATGTATGTACGTATGTCCATAATTACATTATTGTATGTACGTATGTATGTATGTATGTAGGTATGTGTGTAGGTATGTATGTATGTATGTATGTACGTATGTATGCAGGTGTGTATGTATGTATGTATCTACGTATGTATGCATGTATGTATGTATGTATCTATATACGTATGTACGTACGTATGTATGTATGTATGTATGTATGTATGTATATACGTAAGTACGTAAGCAAGTATGGTCCATAATTACATTATTGTATGTATGTACGTATGTATGTATGTATGTAGGTATGTGTGTATGTATGTATGTATGTATGTACGTATGTCTGTAGGTGTGTATGCATGTATGCATGTATGCATGCATGTATGTACGTATGCGTATGTACGTATGTACGTATGTATGTATGCATGTATGCATGTATGTATGTATGTATGTATGTACGTATGTATTTATATACCTAAGTACTTAAACAAGTATGTATGGATGTATGTGCGTATGAACGTATGTATTGTACGTACGTATGTACGTACGTATGTACGTAAGTATCTATATAGATGTATATATGTATGTCTGTATCTATATAGATGTATGTACGTATGTCCATAATTACATTATTGTATGTATGTACGTATGTATGTATGTATGTATGTATGTCCATAATTACATTATTGTATGTATGTATGTATGTATGTAGGTATGTGTGTAGGTATGTATGTATGTATGTATATGTATGTACGTATGTATGTAGGTGTGTATGTATGTATGTATGTATGTATGCATGTATGTACGTTTGTATGTATGTACGTATGTGTGTGTGTATGTATGTATGTTGTATGTATGTATGTATGTATGTATATATGTAAGTACGTAAGCAAGTATGTATGAATGTATGTGCGTATGTATTGTATGTATTGTATGTATTGTATGTACGTATGTACGTACGTATGTATGTACGTATTGTACGTACGTATGTACGTACGTATTTATATACATGTACATATGTATATATGTCTGTATGTATCTATATAGATGTATCTATGTATGTATATACGTATATATGTATGTATGTATGTGTGTATGTGTGTATGTATGTATGTTTACATGTATATATGTATGTATGTGTGTGTGTGAGGGAGAGAGAGAGCAAGAGAGAGAAAGAGAGTGAGGGGGGATACGTACGTACGTATTGTATGTACGTATGCACGTACGTATCTATATAGATGTATATATGTATGTCTGTGTATCTATATAGATGTATGTACGTATTTCCATAATTACATTATTGTATGTATGTATGTATGTATGTATGTATGTATGTATGTATGTATGCATGTATGTATGTACGTATGTACGTATGTCTATAATTACATTATTGTATGTATGTACGTATGTATGTATGTATGTAGGTATGCGTGTAGGTATGTATGTATGTATGTGTGTATGCATGTATGTACGTATGTATGTAGGTGTGTATGTATGTATGTATGTATGTATATAAGTAAGTACGTAAGCAAGTATGTATGGATGTATGTGAGTATGAAAGTATGTATTGTATGTATTGTATGTACGTATGTACGTACGTATTGTATGTATATATGTACGTACGTATATATATAGATGTATATATGTATGTCTGTATGCATCTATATAGATGTATCTATGTATGTATATACGTATATATGTATGTATGTATGTGTGTATG
>WBZZ01004690.1:35000-57500 GCA_019918135.1 Paulinella micropora
TGTGTGTGTTTGTGTGTGTGTGTGTGTGTGTGAGAGAGAGAGAGAGAGAGAGAGAGAGAGAGAGAGAGAGAGAGAGAGAGAGCGCGAGTGAGTGTGTGTGTGTGTGTGTGAGAGAGAGAGAGAGAGAGAGAGAGAGAGGGAGGAAGAGGGAGAGAGATGGGGAGAGTGAGAGAGAGGGAGAGTGTTTGTGTGTGTGTGTGTTTGTGTGTGTGTTTTCACAGGGTATGAGGGATGGGGGATGGGGGATGGGGGATGGTGGATGGGGGATGGTGGATGTGGTATACGTATGTGGTATTGCTGTTGACATTCAAGACAACAAAAAAAATTGATTTTTCTGTTTTGGTTGGAATTTCAGTTTTGGTTGGAATTTTGATTTTGGGTGAAAATTTGAATTTTTCAAATTAACTGCTATATTCGTCCGCAAAATATCGTAAATTTTCGCGAAATGTTACAGTTAAATTTGAAAATTTGAATTTTTGTCACAAAAATGAAAAACTGTCACAAAAATGAAAATCTGACACAAAAATGAAAAACTAATTTTTGTTGTTGTCTTGAATGTCAACAGCAATATGGGGTATGAGGTATGGGGGATGGGGGATGAGGGATGGTGGATGGAGGATGAGGTATGTGATAATTATGGGATATCATATGGGGTATGGGCTATGTGGTATGCGGTATGAGGTATAGGGTATGTGATATAGGTTATGTGGTATGATGTATAGGGTATGTGGTATGGGGTTTGGTGTTAAGTATGAATTATAAGATATGGTTGATGAGGGATGAAGGATGAGGAATGAGGGATGAGGGATGAGAGATGATGGATGGTGAATGAGGAATGTAGGATGAGGTATGAAGCATGTGATATGAAGTATGTGGTATGAGGTATGGTGTATGAGATATGTTGTATAGGATATACGTATTGTGTTTGGGGTATGAGGTATGTGATGAGATATGAGGTATGGGGTATGGGGTATGTTGTATTGTGTAATACTGTGCGATATGGGGTATAAGGTATACTGTATACGTATGGAGTACGTTAATATATTATCAAAATTAACGTAAATATATTTAGTTTATTGAATTCTAATAATATAATTTCAAATTCAAATTCAAATTCAAATATAAGTATAACATTTTCAAGTTGGTCATTGGTGTCACTCACTTATAGTAGTTATACATACTAACTGACTACTTGAATTATGCATGAAATAATATTATTAATAGTACTAGCTTGTTTAGCTGGCATTTTATAATGTTTTTGAATCATGTTTAATAAAACTAGTGAGGAAGATTAGAAATTAAAGAAAGTGACACTGTTTTTACACTAGTCACTGTGACATTCAGATTCTGTTTTTAGCTATTTGTAATCGTAATACACACTCACTGCCTACTTGAAGTATGCATGAAATAATATTAATACTAGCTTGTCCAGCATATTTATAATGTTTTTGAAATCAAAGAAAACAATCTGTGAGGAAGCTTAGAAATCAAAGAAAATAATCTGAAAGTAGAAAGTGTGTATGACACATACAATGGATGGTTCATACGCGTACAATTACGTAATTGTTAAGTAAAGTTTTTATATAATTAATATATATTTAAACTATTTCAGTAAAAAGTATGCTTAAAAAATACTTCTAAATAATATTAATTGTATTATTAATCATTAAATAATAAATATTACTTAAAGTTTTTTTTAATTTTTTTAAGTGGTCTTTCAGTTCAGGAATGTTCTGAAATCTATTTAATAAATCATTACCAAGTTGAACAAAACCTGCTTGCGCTCGTGCATTAGCATTCATTGAAACTACAGCAGCAAGATTTGCAGTAGGATTAGACTTGCTGTGTATTTTGCGCACCTGCCCTCCCATAGCACGTTCACCAGACATGGTCCATATATTTCTACAACTACCTATCTCTTTCATATCTTGAACAATATGTTCCATATGATGAAAAACAAACGCATGATCACATTCAGGTAAGTGCTCAAGTACTAGTTTTCTAACTTCTTGTTCTTTCTCTATCAAGTCAAATACATACTTTCCTGTAATGATAACTGAACCTTCGCTCCCAAACTTGCTGTCAAGATCAATATCACCAAACAGTTGTCCAAGCGCTTCCCAAGTTCTATACTGCCCATCAGACAAGTGACATGTAAACATAAAAGAAACATATTTTGAATATAAAAAATGAGTACTAATAATATTACAATTATAAAAACTAAAAACAACTACGTGCCATGCCCGTATGTACCAGCCATACCCGTACAGGAGGGGGGGGGGGGGGATGGGATCCTTGCCTATTTCAGTAGTATAGGTCGCACTTCGTCACACTTTTTAAAGACATACCACCCGCCACCACAGAGACACACACCGGCCGGCCCGCCGGAACAAAATGGCAACGGATAAATAAGTTCGCATTTTAAATTAAAGTCGTAAAAATATAGACACATACAGGATGACAAACGAAGACACACAAAAAACTACGACAAGTCGCAGGTTTATCATTTCAAAAGGGTATTATGATAAAGAATAATGAAAAGATGCCAATGGTAAAAGTTCAATGGAGAGAAGGAGGTAAAACGATGTTTAAGAGTTTTAGTATTGGAAAACGAAGAACACAAGAACAAGCAAAAAAGTAAAACCAAAGTATGATGAATGGAAAGTTAATTATGATAAGGAAACAAAAGAAATCAAAAAAGAAATGAAAAGGATTGGAAGAAGAAAACATTCAAGTGCGAATGCGGAGTTGAAATCAATAGGAGTAGTAATGCAAGACATGAAATCAAAAATTCATACGGCCCCGCCAGCACCGCCCGCCCCGCCCGCACCGCCCGCCCCGCCCTAATTTCCATCTAAACACAGGGCCCCCCGTATATATAGACACGGGGAGCACACGGCGGACCACGGCGGGGGCAGACAATTTAGATAATTAATTTTTATTTTTGAAAATTTTATTTTCCTATATATACACCTACCAACGATGGAGACACACACAACGGTATTCAGTATAGGTTGGACAGATTTAGGGAACAAAAAATTAATTATGAAATCAAAAGGGTCAGGGGTCATGATGTGCTTTACATAATACCTGAGGGGTATAAAAGAAAGTATAAGGTGGATACAACAATGACCCAAAATTACTTGAACAGAGTAAGAGGTGCTGTTTACTTTCATGCTATGCCAGAAGCACCACCCTTACCAGTAGATGAACAACCGCAGTTTGAAGCGAAAGTGAGAGAAAGAAAAGAAAAGGTGAAAGACCTAATGCGGTATGCGAACTACGAAATCAAACACGTTGATAGAAAGAAGCACGTGCTGGGTATTAATGAAAGCCAGTATTGGGTTAGGCTTACTGGAAACTTCACTTCTTTTAGTATGAATGATATTCTACAGTTCATTAAGATAATACTGAACGACTTTATCAAAAGACAGATGCAAAGTAGTATGGTTAGTGTAAGTATCAAGTTTGTAGATTACTATGGAGCGGTATCTACGGGTTTGAAGACTATTAATCAGATTTCTGTCAGAGATGTTTTGGAAAGATTGTCAGCATTATTTCAAAGCAATGAAAGCCTTTATACAGATGAAAAGGGGTCTAATGTGGATAAGTTTAGATTCGTTTTGAAATCTGTTGAAATGCCGACGGGCGGAACGAGGCTTCAAGTAATTAATAAATTGGATGTATATAAAAAGAGAGGAGTAATTCAAATTAATAATACAGACAACATATGCTTAGCCAGAGCAATTGTTGTAGTAAAAGCAAAAATTGAAAAACATAAAAAATACAAGACAATAATGATGGGACGAAAGATACAGGAGGAGATGGCTATTAAGTTGCACGAAGAAGCGAAAGTAATTCAGGATGTGTGCGGTATTCCTGAAATTAAAACTTTTGCTAGCCACATTAAATACAATCTGGTTATGGTTGAATTCCCTGACAAGATTGTTTATAAGACAGATTTACTTGATGAGGCTGGCAAACGACTTACTAACCTTTACATACTTAAGACAGAGAACCACTACGATGCGATAACCAATATGAAGTCTATGGTATGTAAAGAAAACTTCTGTGAGTTATGCTTAAGAGGATTTCAAAAGCGACACGCCTGCGAAGCTAAATGTAATATCTGCGAAACCAAAGACTGTAAGGGTATTAACGATAAAAGCAATTGGACTGATTGCTATTCGTGTAATAGAAAGTTTCCAAGTACGGTATGTTTCAACAACCACAAGAAGACGAACTGTGATATCAAAGCGAAATGTCTTTCGTGCGGACTTAATTACAGGAGAAAGGATGAGCACAAATGCGGTTATGCGAAATGCCGTAATTGTAAGGAACTGAAACTACTTGAACACCAATGTGAAATCGTGAAGAAAGACATATTACCTTTTTCAGAGAAATACATATTCTTTGACTTTGAGGCGACACAGGATACGGGCGATCACATAGTCAATCACGCGGAAAGTCAGTATTACGATGCTAAGGAACCACCCGTCATTCATAAGAACATTGATGATTTCTGTAAGTGTGCTTTTGAATCTAAGCACAACGGCTTTACATTCATTGCTCATAACAGTCGCGGTTATGATTGTCAGTTTATTCTTAAATGGTTAGTGGATAACGGGCAGGCACCATTTGTCATTTATCAGGGCGGTAAGATAATGATGATGACTTTGAAGAAATACCGCTTCATTGATAGTCTCAGTTTCTTGACTATGCCTATGGCTGATTTTCCTAAAACATTCGGATTGAAAGAACTTAAAAAGGGTTTCTTCCCTCACTTCTTCAATACGGACAAGAACAAAAATTATGTTGGTGTTATGCCTCATAAAAAGCACTACGGCTACGACACGATGAAAGATAAGAAGAGAGCGGAATTTTTAGAATGGTATGAAAGCCAAAGAAACAACACATTTGATATGCGGAAGGAAATTGCTGAATACTGTCATAGCGATGTTGATATATTGAGAAGGGGATGTATGGATTTTAGAAAGCAGTTTCTAGAATTCGGTATTGACCCGTTTCAATATACAACTATTGCGAGTTGTGTTATGGCTTTGTATCGGGCTAAGTTTATGCCAGAGAATTCAATTGCTGTGTTGAAGGCGGAAAAGCAAAACAGGATTACCTCTCGGGCTTGTGTTGAATGGATAGCTTACAGAAGCAGGTTAGACCAAACGGATATTAAACATGCTTTCAATGGTGGTGAGAAAATGTTTAATTTAGGACAGTCAAATGTTTATGTTGATGGCTGGGATGAGAAGAACAAAACCGCTTATGAGTTTTACGGGTGTCATTGGCACGGATGTCAGAAATGCTACAACAGCAATACATTGAATATTAAGAAAAATAAGACTATGGGAGAACTATGTAAAAAAACAAAAGAAAGAGAAGTTTTATTAAGCAAACTTTTTGGAGTATCAAAAGTTATTACTATCTGGGAATGTGAATGGAGATTAATGAAAACAAGTGAAAGCCTAGCGGAAGATACTAATGAACGAATTACTGAACAAGAAGGACTGAACCCGCGAGAGGCAATGTTTGGAGGTAGAACGGATGCTCTTACATTGTATTGGAAGTCTAGACATAACAGCGAATATGCAAAATACATTGACATATGCTCTCTGTATCCTACCGTTATGTTTTACGACCTTTACCCTAGCGGGCACCACGAAATCATTAGACCCAGTAACGACGATGACCGAAAGGATATGAAAAACAAAATCATAAACAGAGAATATTTCGGAGTGTCTAAGGTTAAGATGCTACCGCCGAGAAAATTATTACACCCCGTTTTACCTAAGGCGGATAGAGGTAAGCTTATGTATTACTTATGCGACAAGTGCGGAATGACTGAACAGAAAACCGAATGTAAGCACACCGATAACGAGCGAGCAATAACGGGCACTTGGGCAACTCCTGAAATCTACAAGGCCTTAGACAAAGGCTATAAGTTGATTAAGGTATATGAAGTATGGCACTGGAAGGAGCAGAGCAGTAGCCTTTTCAAAGATTACATAAAAACGTTTTTAAAGGTTAAACAAGAGTCAAGCGGATATCCTGATGGATGTATTACACAGGAACAAAAAAGAAACTACATTGACAGTATGGAAATCAAGATGGGAATTAAGATGGACAAAAACAAAATTGAAGAAAACCCAGGACGGCGAGCGGTTGCTAAGTTGTGCTTGAATAGCCTGTGGGGCAAGTTTGGTGAAAAGCAAAACAAAACTCAAAACAAAATGATAAAAGATAATGATACCTTATCCAAGTTAATGAACGATAAGTCAGTTGATAACATAAACATAAACATTATTAACGACAAGATAATAGAAGCGAGTTATGACCTTAAACAAGATGCGGTAAGCGACCCCGTGAAAACAAATATTGTAGTTGCTTTATTTACGACTTGCCACGCGAGGATTAGACTATATGAGATGATGGACAAACTAGACAACAGAGTTCTATACCACGATACCGACAGTGTCATATACACGACAGACTTAACGAAAGGCGAAACAGATGTTAAAACGGGTAAGCTGTTAGGCGAATGGACGGACGAACTACACGGAGCAAAGATTATGACCTTTATCGGAGGCGGGCCAAAGTGTTATGGATATGTATTAGATAACGGCAAAGCAAGTATGAAAGTAAAAGGCTTTAGTATGAATTATGAAAACAATAAATCATTAAATTTACCAAATATGTTAAGTGTCATTAGTTGCGGACTTGGAATTAAAAACAACGACCTTATTGAGAACGGCAAGAATGAATTGTTAGAGTTGCTTAAGACTCAGGAAGAAAAATTGATAGCTAAACGAATTGAAAAATCTGGCAAAGTTGTTATTGTAGAAAAACAACAAGATAACAAGAGACAAGCAACAGAAAAAAATAACGAGCGAATACTTAGAAAAAATATTCAGCTTTACTTAGACCAAAAGAAATATTATAGGTATTGTTGGCAATGCAATTGAAACTAGACCATTCGGTTATTAAATGAAAAAGCAATAAAAAGAAAAATTTATTTTTTTGCCTTTTTACCTTTACCTTTGAAGCTCCTAATTGTATGAATTCCTTTTTTTGGTTTGACTAGCTTAGTATTTACAGCCGTAGCCCCTAACAATGACACGGGGTCAAATGCGGTCCGGTAGTTAGTGGTTAGCTTCGCAGTCTTAGCCCGCTTACCTTTCGGGTTTACCCTCACCGCCACTCGGTCAATCACTCCCTCAATGAGGTCCTTTGTGCTACTGCCTTTATTGTATGTGGTCGCCCTTACCCCAGTCTGTCGGCTTAGGTCTTTTGCTATCGTCCCGCCAAGGCTATGACCTGTCAGCTCTACATTATCCTTTCCATATTTTTTTATCACTTCGTCAACCAGCTTCTGCTCTTCTTTATATCTCGGAGTTCTTTTTAATACTCCTTTTATTAATGCGACATCGGTTAATAGGTCCCTCTTATCTGCCGAGCCTCTAAATGCTACAATCGCCTTACCATCTTTTTCATACACTGTTGATTTTTCTTTGCCTGGCTTCCATCCATCCACACCTTTTCTATCCGACGAAGCCAAATAGACATCCTCTGACAACTCAGCACTTCCACCCTTTTGTTTCCTGTATTCCTTACCAGCTTTTTTCAATACCTCCCCATAGCTTATTTTGTGTTTGGCGGAGTAAGCCTTTACGAAGGCAATCCATTGAGACATTTCGTATATTATTAATTAATTATTTTTTATTTTTTTATATTACCCTATATATACCACCCTACTATGACCACCCTAACAAGACTGTGCGAGAAGTTCCAAAAACTTTCCATTGAAGGTGAAAAAAAATCCTTCTCGTTGGAAGATGTTCAAAAGGTAATCCACGACGAAATAAAAGCGATTGAAGAAAAGAGAAATACACAGCCGAAAGACACTTTTCAATTTGGCAAATACCGCGGAAAAAAGTTTGAAGATATCGCAAAGATTGACAAGCCGTATATTGAATGGTTAGTTCGTCAGCCGTGGTGCCGAAATACGGTTGAATTGAAAAAATATTTGATTTAATGCTTTTAGATTTCTTTTTTTTTCGTATTCCTCACGGTCTTTCTTAGCCTCTGTAAAGAACTTAATTAAGTTTTCCCGTCTAACATCATTCACATCTTCATTTTTTGTAAAGTTTCATCGCAGAAATTGGTAGTTATCAACCGTAGCAGTTAATATTTTTTTTTTCGCACTCTTTACACGACATTGTGAGGTATATTATGGGAAAAATAAAATATTTCTAAAAATAATCTACGGGTCTTCTAACCAAGTAAGAGCATACTGAATACTTATCGTTTGAGCAGATGTTGCTTGTGATGTTATGGTTAATCTATCACCTGGTAGCATATCGTCCAAATCATAATCATTTAGATTAATCGTCTCAGCACTACTCAAATTTACAAAGATAACCGCTATGGTATTCCCATTAGCCACAGTCGCCGAAGTATCAAATGAAACCAGACTTGTATTAGCATTATTTTCAACATAGACAGCATTTGTCAGAGTAGCATTTTTTATTACTTTAATAATACAACTAGTCTTAGAGTCCGTATTTAAGATAGTTAGTCGTCGCGGATAAACTATACTATAATTGGTAAGAGCACCACCTGCGGCAGTCGTATTATTTCTCATTGTAAAAACATGAGCAACAGCATTGGTCGCATTGGCGGTTCTTTCATAAATAAACGGAATACCCCTTATAATTTCAGTTCCTTCAATGAAGCATCCAACACTAGCGACTTTAATATTTTGGACTGCTACAACTCCACCAACATTCATTATATAGGTATTATTCAGTGTAGTTAAAGTTTGTGTGTTAGCATAACGAATGGCATGAACCATTTGAAAATCTCCCGTATTTGGATTTTCAATATAAAAAGATACTTGACCAAACCCTAAATACTGAAACTTAATTTGAAAAACATTACCCTTCGTAAAATCAATTGCGGGTAGATATGTTTTACCATCAGCCTTATCAATATTCCAAGTTGATTGAGCATAAGAATTAACCAGCGCCCCTCCTCTACAATGATATATTTTCATTACTCCAGTTTCTCTACCAAAGAAAAATCCATCTGTAAAAGCATTATCACCTAAACCAACCGTAGCAAGATATTGAGCACCATTAGCCTCCGTTGTAGTCCATAAGGCAGTAAATCTTACACACACTCCCATACCAGCACGATATTTAATTCTTTTTTTTATTGAATGTATCCGCTAGACCCTGCCACGGCAGTTGTTGATATGCTAGCCATTGAATTCTTCATTTCAACAGTAGAATTAACAACAGCACTATCCCATTTAGCAGAATTTACATTATACATAAATGTCTCTTGAATAATCGGTGTGTATTGTGCTGTGGATATTTCACCGAATGCTGTCAAGTTGTCATCTGTTAATTTTGTTTTTAGTTCTCCATAAGTTCCACATTTCAAATTAACAAAATTCCCTCCATCATCTTGTGCGACTAAATTTCGTTGGTGGGTTGTCATAGTAGGAGCATTTTTTTTTTACAAAAAACCTCCTACAACCTCAAAAAATGTTTTGTGTAAGCTTCGTATATTATAATAAAAAATAAATTAACTATCAAAAATTAATTACTTCCTATTACTTCAACGGATGGGGGTGCGGGGGCTTGCCCCTGCTTAGGTTCTAGTAATGGTGCCATTCTTAACATTTACTTCTTGCTGAGTTACGACAAATGTGTAATGATTGGCCGCAATATTAGCAGTGGTAGCAATAAACTCCCATCGTCGCTCGGTGTCTAGACTTAATCCGCTGATTTCATTTTGGTCCTTGCTCCACAACGGTCGGGTATTGTCAAAGCTATCGCACCAAACCCAGTTGTATTGATAAACATTGCTATTCATCAAAGAAGAGCCTTCCAACTTCGGTTTAAGATACATATAGTCTTCTAGTTTTCCAGTTTGACAATCAACATTGAATTCTTGAAGTCGTGTTCCGTCTAGTGTGGTATAAAAAGTTTGGACCTTAGCACCGAGCAGGTTGCTATTGTCATAAGCAGTGTTCTTATTTTCGGTTGTGTTGAAAACAGAATGATAAATTTTCTTAATTCGTCGTCCGTGGCCTCTGTCAAATCTAAGTATAACATTTTGAGAAGTTGAAGCTACTCCGACAGTATTTTTATACAAATAAGAATAATCAATGTTGAAGCTCATACCTTCGGGGCTCATAATCTTCTGTTGAATTGATTGAACGACATCGGGATTAGTTTCAACAGCTAAGAAAAGGCTGAGATTAGTAATAGTAACATTTAAATCAGCTACCGCAACAGTGCCACCACCAGTAGAAAGAGCATCATTGTTATAATAAAAGATTTTGGGTGTCTGTTGCCAAACAATCCGCAAAGTCAAAATTTCTGGAAACATAATAGTTTTATCCAGAGCGAAAATAGTATTGTAAAGCATTCCAAGATTAATCTTAACATTAACACTCGGGCTGGCATTATTAATAGTTCCAGCTGAGAAATACTTAGCCTCATTAAAAGCAACATTAACGAACTTACTCGTGCCAGTCTCATTCGCAATAAGGGCATCATCGTGTCGGCGGGCATTTGTGGAGGGTTGTGCCATCCAAGCCTTTAATGCTGCCTGAACCTGAGCCTTAGCAACATCAATACCCGTATCAATTTGCCCCGCCGCATTTCCTGCTATTGCCGAAGCGGCCAATGCTGTTTGTAATGCGGCCAACCTTGTAGCATCGCTAGCGGGTTGAAATGTAGTTGTAGCATTTCACTTTTGAAGCATACAACCAGCTCCACTTCCATTGTCGTGGTTTTCCAAAGCTAGTAAATCATCAATGGAGGTTTCGGGTTTCCAAATCATCTTTGTGATATTTCCGACTTCATTAATGTCGCACAGATAAACACCTCCTCTGGTAATCAATTGAATCTGCCTAATTGGGGCCAGGCAATCCATAAAGCATTTATTGTAGTTTCCAGCCTTCGCATCTGGAGCATAATTAAAACTCAAAACAGAGCGAGCCAAGTTAAACGGACGGCTGATAAAGTCAAAGTTGCTTTCCTGTCCTCCCGCGGTAGACACAGTGACGTTAATAGAACCCTCACGAGGGGTAAGCTTATTCAAACGATAAGAAGCACTGATGTAGTCAGTCCTGCTGAAATCCAATTCCCCACCCCAGAGTGTCGGCATTTTGTCTTCTTGTTTTTTTAATTTTTTCAAAAGGTCGTTATATATTGTAATACGATAAAAAAATAAATAATTCTAAAATTAATTATTGACCTAAATAAGAGGGATGCTGATGCTATATGCGAGCACGGAAAATATAGATATTATTGTGTCTCGTGTAATGGAAAAGGTGCGAGCATAAAAAAAGACAAGAACGGTGTATTGAATGTAAGGGTAGTCAAATCTGCCAACACGAAAAAATAAAATCAAGATGTATTGAGTGTGGTGGTGGCGAAATATGTAATCATCAAAAAAGAAAAGATGGATGTATAGAATGTAAGCAGAATAATTTTTGCGAACAAAAAAAAAATAAGGGGAAATTGTGCTGAATGTGGTGAATGGGAATGTAATGTGTGTAATATAAAACTAAGTAGCAGGAGGAATTTTAATAATCATATGATTTCAAAAAGACATATTAATAAGACTTGGTTTTAATTGTTCAATCCAATATTGCTCTCTCGATAGCAACTGTTCTTTATTATTACATTCATATTCTTCAACGAGCGCAACACGTGCATTATCCCATCCTATCTCATTAAAATATTGATATAATGGATATTCGGGTTTTCTTTTCGCTAGTTGTTTGTGTTGGTAAATTCGCTTATTCAATTGAATACAAGTGTTTCCTATGTATTGCTTTCCTTCTCCACCAACAATACGATATATTTTTCCATTTTTATATCTTGTTGTCATCTTTATTCATATATATTCACTTTTGTTTAAATTAAATTATCTAGATTTAAGCAAATTAAAAAACGATGTAAATAAATTAAAATAATTCGTCTCGCGGTAAATCAACAATGTCATAACAATTCCTAACCCGTTGAGATTAACTGGTTGGTCGTTCTCGTCAGTCAAATAGAACCGATACACATTGCTTGAACTAGTAGATAGCCGTTTGCCGTATTCACTACCCGAGCCGTCGTAGATAACAGAGCCGAACGGGATTTCATTTGCCGTGTATATTTCTTGGAGCACGTGGTTATCTCCTTCGCCGACTAAATCTGACTGTAAATATAATATTTTTTCGCCAGTCAAGATTATGACGTTTGGAGACCTAATGGTATTATTAGCAAAGAAATATGTTGAGTCGCGGTCAAAACCCATTACTTCGTGGATACGTGTTTCGGTGTCAAATATAAACCGCGGTTGAATGTTAATAGGATTGTTCGCTACGGTAAATAATAGCTTGCCGTCTTTTGGGTCGGTGTTTGTGTTGTTGCTCGTAACGGCGTATGTGTAGTCGTTGGGGCTGTCTGCCGTTAGCACGTCGGCCAGTTTATTTTTTAAGTTGTTCATCGTGTAGTTGCCCTCTGGTATCGTAATCAGAGCCTCAAATCCATCTTCGCTCAGAGTAAAAGTGTTGTAAGGACTTGCCACAGAGTAATACGACTTCGGCACATAGATATGAAGTATTTTACAGTGTGTTGGATTGTATAGCGATTTCATATCAATGGAGTGAGTAAAATCGCTGTCCGTGCCGTTTATCCTATTTTTGCTATTGACATAGTAAATGTTGGAACTCCTGCCTCCCCTATATTCCATTGTAGAGACTAGTCTCCGCACCTCTAATTTTTGGATATATAATAGAAAATATATTTTTTTGTTTTACATCTATCGATGTAGTCGATAATTGCTTCAAATAAAGGTATCAAAACCATAGCCGTTCTGGGTTTTCAACTCCTCCCCTTCCTTTTCCTTCAAATCAGTCCAACCGCTGGCGAATTTAAAGCGGTTCCCTTTCGCTCTTTCTTTAAGAAACCTAATACTATGCCATCCGCAGGTTGTGCTCGTGTCGCTTTGGTTTTTAACCTGATTAACCTTCATAAGCAGATATGTGTTCGGCTTACTCTTGTCTATAAGTTGTTTCATTTGGTGTAGAAATATCTCGGTTGGCTTATACAGTGCGAGAGGGTCGTAGATTTCAATAGAGTCGTCTTTAATTAGGTCAACCCCAAACAGCAATCCAATGTGAGCCTGGTTGGCTAGACTTATCTAAGTTCATAATAAATCCATACTTCTTTCTTTTTTCTGGCTTCAGTTTGTTTATTTCGTCGCTTGCTACGGTCCCCAAATACCATTCGTGCTTTTTCATAATGTTGTCTATTTCGTCTGTCATTAAACCTCGGTAGGGGCCTCCTCCCCCTACAACCCCTGGGTCTACCTCGGGTTGAATTGTGTCGGTGGTGGTATCGGGTGCGATTTCTGGGGCTGGCGGTTGAACTTCCTCTACATCTGTGGTGGGGGTGCGGGGGCTTGCCCCTGCTGGCTGTGGAACTTCCTCGGTTGGTTGAATACCGAGATTATTTGAAACTTGATTTTTAATGTTTGGGTCGCTTCTCATTTCGGTTACTAAGTTATTTACATAATCCTTCTTCTTCATTTTTTTTCTGTATTTGCCCTTCTTTAAATATTTCTTAATTGTTGCTATTGTCAAAAGTTTGTGGATTAATTCCTCCATCGTTTTTGCCCCAGCACCCGTTTGGTTTATTCCCAAATAATCAGCGAGTTTCTTTCTCATTTCATTCTGGTCTATTCCTAAATCAATACCTTCATCTACTATAACTTGTGCCATACCCGCAGTCGTGTGTTTTCCTTTAACTTTTTTTGGTGGTGGTTTGCCCCGAGCTTTCATTTCTTTTTCCAAAGCAGGGCCCAAAGTTTTGGGTATATCCAATTTCGGATACTTGTAATCATTTCTTAAACCTGCGGATATGTATGATATTTTATCTTTAATTTCAAAGTGTTTCGCTTTAGCCTCCGCTCGTTTTTTTTCTTGTTCTAATTCTTTTTTATATTGTTCAGCCAATTCTTTCTGCTCATCTGCTGATTGGGCATCGGCTATCGCTTTCTCTATTCCTTTACCAAGTTTGTTAAATTCTGTTTTGCTCAAGCTTTTAATAAATTTAGTTCTAAAGCCCGCTTTCTTCATTAATTCAATGTATTTTTCTTTTAATTCCTTTTCAGCCGTATTTTTCTCTTCTTTTGTTTTCAATACCATCTGTTTTTCTTCTGGTGCTTGTGGTGCTTGTGGTGGTGCTTGGGGTGCTTGTGGTGGTGCTTGTGGTGCTTGTCGTGGGCCTAGTTGTGGTGCTTGTGGTGGTCCTAGTTGTGGTGCTTGTGGTGGTGCTTGTGGTGGTGCTTGTATGTATTGAGGTTGGAACTGGGGTGGCGGTAATAACATTAAATTATTTTTTCTATCTTATTCAAATTTTACATCCTCTATAAGTTTTTGCTCTCTGTTCGCCTCCCTTATTAATTCTTCTTGTCTTTCCTTCATTTCCGCATTCTCCTTCCTCTCCATTCTTTTCTTTTCATCTTCTGCCTGTTCTCTTAACTTCTTTTCCTTTTCCTCCTGCTCGTGTATTAGTTCATATTTTTCATCAGGTTGTTTTGTATCTGGTTGCGGTTCTCGTGTTCAAGGCGATTGAATTCGGACTTAACTATTGTAGGAGCTCTGCTCCTACGACCTCGGGATTTGAAAAGGGTGTCCCCTTTCATATATTTCAGAAACAGTTTAACGATTTGAAGTGTTGAAAGGTCATTCGTTTTCTCGCCAAAGTTGAGATATGCTCGTTTGCCTTTTACTTTAATATATGGCCGACCATCTTTGGTTCTGTATATCCTTGGCGGTCGTTGTTTAAGTTTCTTTCGCGGTTTTTTTACAACCATTGTAGGGACACCCTACGACCCGACTTTTTGGTGAAGCTTTTTTAAAAAAAAAGGTTCGTATATGTTAGAGAAAAAAATAATAACATAATTTACATTTGAATCCGCCTGTGGGGTTGTAGGGGTTTACCCCTACCGAAACTTAACCGCTCCTCCTCGTTGCTTGCCGTATCCTTGCTTCATCGCGGCCTTTGCTACACGGTCAGCATAAGGAACTCCGACATCGCTAAGAAAAGTAGCACCCCTTGAAATCAATTGGTTCTTCTTGATAAACCTATTAGCATCCACTATCGCTTTTCCGACCTTGGCCCAATTAACTTTGCCTCCTGTTTGTTTCTTTTTTCCCTTCTTCTTTCTGTTCTTCGCACCTCCCGCTTGCGGCATTGAAGGATTGTAGCGGATATTGTATCCCGATGGTTGTGAAATAATAACTGGTGATGTTGGCATCTATATAATGTGTGAAAAAAATAAATAATAAAATTACCAAAACCTTTTGTTGAAATTAGTCCCGCAAGCAGGACAATAGACTATCGCAAGCGATAGTTGAAATTTTGCCTCAGTTCGTCCCATACCGCATCAACATACAAAATGTTAAACCTCTCTTTCGTCGCCTCGTGATATTTTTCAATGAAGTATTCAAGGTCGTAGCCGAGGTCCAGATGCTTATACACAAGTTCTATTTTATCAACACTCTGACCCGGAAAAATAAGAAGGTAGTCTAGCTGTTTAATAGCCTCAGGCTTCATGTCGTTAAGATACTGCGAGCTCATAATAACCTTACTTTATAATGCATATTTTTTTTACATAAATCGCTTACGGACTTATCCCTTAACCCGCTTCCAAGATCGTCCAAAATGAAAACAACTTCTTGTGTAATGTATTTGCTCGGTCTCGGGGGTTTTTCGCTTCCCTCCTTCTTTTTCTTCTCTTCCTCTTTACCAAAATAAAGAAACTTCGGCTTCGGTTCTTCTTTCTCGTCCTGAACAATCTCTCCTTCTTCTTGCTTTTCATCGGGTTTATTCAGCTTGTCTAACTCGTAATCTATCACACTGTATCCATCCGTTTTCAAATATGTGTATATCGCCATTGGATTACCCTTCTTCTTGAAGTGCTTCACCATTTCTTTGTAGATGTGGTCTTTGTGTATTGTGCTGGCTATAATAACAATACGGGTCTTTTTGTCAGTAGTTCGTTTCAGGATTTCAAACAGTGCGGTCGTCTTGCCACTCTTCTTGCGAGCGAGAAGAAAAATATTGGCATACGGTTCATCAAACAACTTATATCCTTTTGCTAACTTCTCGCCATCTCCGTTTTGGTTTCTAACTGGTCTAACTCGTATATCGTTAATTTTCTCCATCGCTATATTTTCGTCAAGCCAAAAATTCTAAACAAATAACAATTCTTCCAGCTAGTTGGTCAGTCTCAATACTGCCATTGTCTGTTTTAAGCACTCTAAAACTGTATTGACCATCGGTCCAATTAATAATCCCCAAGTTGTGGCTAAGATTGGAAATGTTTGCGGTGTTGCTATCAGCGAATGTGCCAATGATTCCAATTCGGTCCATATGAAGAATTTTTATTTTCGTTTCAGTCATATCATTCATGTAGTGGATATACTTAACATTCATTCTAGTTGGGGTAAAGTTCAATTTAATGGTTTTGTCAAATGTTTTGCTACCGCCCGCAAAATAATTACTCAGAAAAATAATCTTTTGGAATTTATAGTCTGCCATTGCGATGCCCTCTATACTAATCTTTATAAACTTTTTATTAATTAATATTTCTGCTCGGACTGCCTGCGATTTCTATTCACGGGTCAGTGATAAAAAAATGAAAGTTGTGTGTGGTGTATTCAAAAAGGAATAGAAACCAAATTTAAATGTGTGTATAAACCTTTTAGTGATTGGTGTGTTAGTTTTGATGAAGCCATTCCTTTAATGTGCTCAGGTAGTGATGCTTCTTGGTATAAAACTCAACTATATGAATGTTCATTTCTTTGAACTAGAAGGTGATGGAAGGCATATACCGATAAGTAAGGTCAAAATACCGACATAAGTGTTGGCTGTCTCGCACGGTAAGTGCTTTTCAGATAACCTCACGATACAAAGGGTTATGAATGGCGATAATGATACCCATTTGAAACAGATACTTAATAAGTCGGCTGTCAGTTGGTCTGTTTTTTATACAACAACAATTCCAGTTGTCTTCCAATTCGTGCTATACTTTTTTTTCTTCATTCTTCAATGAAATATCCAAAACACGATTTTTTAATTCTGGCGTTAGTTCGCCATCTGCCATATCAATGAGTGGAGGTGGAGGGTGTAATCTAGGTGGCATTGTTATTACGGATTTCTGCTACTAAATTTGCTTGGTCTTGTAGTATATTCATAAGATTTTTATTTTCTTTTTCTAAATTAACTACCTTTTCCGCCATGTGTTGAAAAGCACTGACTAATATTGGTATAAAACATGTATATGTTATACGTTCATAATTTCCTTTTCCATCATCTGACTTTAGTCCACTTTCAGACACAAATTCTGGAAATACTTTTTTAACTTCATCTGCTATAAATCCGTGGGTCTTTTTCTCTATCTTTTCATCTGATTTCAAATAATATGAACAACAGTTTATTTTCATAAGTTTATCGCAACAATCCACGCAGTCTAGTGTTTTAATATCTAATTTTAATCTCCTGTCTGAACCGACAGACCACGAAGTTGCTCCCGCAGCCAAAAACACATAACCCGTATTATTTTCACCATTTGACAATGAAGTTGACCAAGCGTGTAATAATCCACCTGTATTCATTACCACCGCATAGCCTGATGAGTCTCCTGCTTTCACAAATATTTGTGGGTTGGTCGTATTTGATGGTCTTTTTCTTAATGTTAAAAATCCGCTGGATGCTGTCGTCATGCTCGCATCACTCTGAGCATAGATTACTCCAGTCCCCCTCGCATAAAAATTTAAGTCCTGATTGGTATTGCTTCCAGTAGCATATATTGAATTATAACCAAAACCAACTCCCTGTGTCCCGTTGCTGTGTCTGAATTCAACACCAGCAGAAGATGCTCCAAGATTGGCTGAGACATATAACCCGACTGGCGTAGCATGAGACCCACTTCTTGCTTCTCCTCTTATATCTGCCGTGCTATTAACAACAGATATACCCGCATTTGCCGTTAGTAATCCCGCTGTGCTTATGTTCATTGCCTCAGTCATTGTTATCGCTTGACCAAGTGTTCCACTATTTTTGTAATTAAAACTGAGTTTGTTTGAGTATTTCGCTATTTTTGGAAATTTGATGATGTGTTTGAAGATAATATGTTCGTGCCATCAAAATAACAATCAAAATATAAATTGATATTGCCGTGTGCCCAGTTTAATAATTGGAATGTTGGATAAGCATTCGCTGTCGTTATTGCCTGTAAGTGTGCCCCTCCCATATTACCCGCCGTTCCATACAATTCTAATCCACCCGTTGCTCCTATTCCTTTTGTTGAGTTGCCTATGATTATCGGCTTATCTGTTGCTGTTGTTATTTTGTCGCTCGTTGTTAATGTCGTTGTTGATATCCCCGCGGTTGCATTTAATAACCTTGATGCCTTAACTTCTCCGTTGTTAATTCTGAATAATTCGTTTGTCCCACCATAATAAAATATATGGGTATCTGTTGAAGAATTAATATTATAAACCAAAGTTTGGCTCGCGATACCAAATCCAAAAAATGCAGTCGTTGATGGTGTTCCTCCATCCCATAAAACCAGTTTATTGTTAGCTAGTCCATTTCTGTCAATAAAAACACTTTTTCCAGCACCTACCACTATGTTGTCGCTCGTTGTTAATGTTGTAGTTGATACACCCGCACTAGCCGTTAATGTAGTTCCCGTTATTGTTCCGCCATTTGTTACATTATTTGAGTTCATATCTAAGGCACCATAAAACCGCATACCGCCAGCATTGTTAAAACGGACAATGTCAGACGAAGCACTTTTATTGTCCAAAAGTTTTGAAATATAAAGACCTGCTCCTTTTACATCAAATGCTACATTCGTAAATACATAACCTCGTTGGTTCGCGGTTCCACTTGTAGCAGTATTTAGAGTAAATAAGAAATATTGGTAATCTCCTGATGTCTGTGAAAAGAATATATCACCTCCATTTTGGTTTAATATCCTCGCACCATTATATGTTATATTTCCACCATTAGTGATGGTTTGATTATTAAAATCGGCATTGTTCGTTAAAGTTAAATATTTTATCGTAGTGCTCGTCCCATTAAATGTTTTACTTCCTGTTATGGTTTGGTCTGTTGTTAGTTTCACACAATTGTCATCCAGATATTGCCTATTTACCGCTTCATTCGCATTTTGTGGTGCTCCTAGATTAACAATCCGACTACTATTACAATCTAAGCCCGTGGCATTAATCCACGCAACAATCGCTCCATCAATAATGAAACTTATTTTTTTGGCAATTATTTCAAAGTTATAATTTACGCCCGTGCCCATATCAACGCATCCGATAGTTCCTATATTGGCTGTGGAGTTAAAAACCACGAATGTTCCTTTTGTTGTTGCATTCGTTGAATTTGCAGTTATTTCAAGGGCACTGCTAAATGTCTTAATTCCTGCTATGCCACGGTTTGGTTTCCTGAGGTTTTAACCGCCGAACTATCAAGGACAGAACATCCACACCATCAACCAGATTCACATTTGTTATGCTTTGGTTTCCCATATTTAGCCCTCCCGTCATACTTGCAGTGCCGTCTAATCTAAGAAAGGGTGATGCCACGTTTCTCCATTGTCCAGTGCTATAAATGAGTAGTTGATTATCTGATGCTGTTGTTATAATCACATCGCTATGTGTATCAATACTTCCACTCGCCGACACTTTCGCAGTGTTTGTATCGTGCTCTGATAGCCAAGTTGTGATAGACCTGCCATTTAGTTGATTTACATTTGTTATGCTTTGGCTTTTCATATCAAGACCCGCACTCACATTTATTATAATGCTAAATGTCTTAATACCCGCTATGGTTTGGTCTCCTGTTAGTTTGACCACCGAACCATCAACTGCGAGATTAGCGAGATTAATTCCATTATACGTAGAAGCCCCTGAAATAGCATAACCATTCATATTTAGCGCCCCCGTCATACTAGCAGTGCCGTCTAATCTAAGAAAGGGTGGTGTAGTGTTTCTCCATTGTCCCGTGCTATACATAATCAGTTGGTTATCTGCTGGAAAGCCTGTTATCGTCACATCGCTGTGGCTATCTATACTTGCACTCGCTGACACTTTATCATTATTATCTTGATGCTCAAATATCCATTCATCAACATCTTTGGTGTTTAGTAAATTAACTCCTGTTATATTCTTCCTTCCCATACTAATATTGCCTGTTTCATCAACATTTATCAGAAATGTTTTATTTACCCAGTTTATTGAATTACATGTGAGATAACTATTCATTGCTATTGGTGCGGTTATAACCACATCTGAAAGTGTATCAATTGAACCAAGGGCTGTATTCTTCCATTTGCCTTCTACATCGCTGTAAGTTAAGTATTGTCCGCTCGCTTGTGCAAATATATTTGTATCTATCAAATTGTATAAACTGGTTTGGTGCGGATTACTTGTATTAGAGCGGTGTTGAGTTGAGGCTTTAACCTCGTCGTTGTCCCTTACTCATTGCTCTGTGTAGTATAAATTTTGTCCTTCTTTAATGTCTGTTGTTGATTTGGTAGCCAGTCGTGTATCAAATCGGCCGTCAGTATAATAAAGATTTACGGAGTCAGCATCTTCTGGCACCCTATCTGTGTTTAAGCCGATAATAGAAGTGTTAGTTAAATCAAGGTTAAGTATGTCTAGACTATCAACTGCTAGCTCATTAAGGCCGAGTAATGATTTATATTGAGCCATCAGTATATATTTCGGATAATAATTAATCCGAATAAAAATTATTTTTGGTTAGATATACAACCGAAACAAACTATGCCGAGAGGTAATAGAGAGATTGCCATAAAGAACCTTGAAAAAGCGACTGTAATGAAGAAACAGTATGCTAGGCAGAGAAAGATTGAAAGGGCTAGGGAACTACTTGCTGAGGAAGAGGCTAAGAATGTGAAAGAAATGAATGACGATGAAAAGATGGACCACATTACTAAGAAGCAGTTGGCTAAGGATATGATTGATGGGCGGGACTGCGGAGCTACGCTCGCAGAAGCGAACGGTGAGATAAGTGAGGAAAGCAGTGAAAGCGATGAAGAGGTTGAACACGACTTTGTTGATATAGTCGCCCAACGGGTTGCGGGTATGAAACTTGAAGCCAAACAGAAGAAGGTGAAGAAAGTGGTAAAAAAGAAACTGCCTGAATTAGACGAGAGCGAGGATAGCGAAAGCGAAAGTGAGGAAGAAGAGCCTAAGCCTAAGAAAGGAGGTAAGAAGACTGGCCGTGTTAATGTCAATGTTTATGCGGGACAACCAGAGAAGTCAAAAAAAGAAAACAATGATGTTTCAAAGATATTTCTTAAATTTTGAAACTTTTTAAAAATCTTTCAATATATAACTTTATGCACGACTTATTATTTACTCTTTTATATATTGTGATAAACTACCTTCCTATTTTAGTCGCATATAGCAATGGACCATAAGCATACATCTACCGATGTAGGCGGTACAGCTATCGCTGTAGGCGATACACAAAATACTGAAACTGGAGGTGCGGAGGCGGAGTCTCCACTAGATAAAGAAGAACTTGAAAAAAAGAAAATTGAAGAAGCTTCTGAAATACACCATCAATCTAAAAACCCTAAAAAATGGAATACTATACTAGCCCCTGAACCTGAACCATTAAACCAAGTGTTCATTGACTTAATGGATATGTCTAAAATAGCTACTAAGAAAGGAAACAAAAACTACAACTTTGGTTTAGTAATGATTGATGTTTATTCTCGTCGTGGTTGGATTGAACCGATCAAAAATAAATCAACTGGCGAAGTATTGGAAGGATTAAAAAAAATGCCTAAACCTAAAAGGATTACGTCCGACAACGGCAGTGAATATAAAGGTCAAGTTGCTGAATACTTCAAAGACAACGGAATTCAAATACAACTAACGAAGTTGGCGACCACCGAACTATGTGTATTGTAGATAGATTTATTAGAACAATAAGAAATGATTTAAATTTTATGTGGGAAGTGAATGATAATTTTATTTGGGTTCCTTACATCAATGAAATTGTTGATAATTATAATAATACATATCATAATACAATAAAGGCTACACCTATGGAAGTTTATTATGGTAAAAAGAAAAATGACCAAGAAATATATAGAGCCGGCCTCATTAATAAATTTCCTAAGGGTTCAACCGTAAGAAAAGAACTAGAAAGAACGGTTTTTTCTAAGGGCGATGTTCAGTATTCAAAAAAAGTATATACAGTCAAAGGCCGGAAAGGCTTTAAGTTAATATTCGGTGAAAACGAACTAGTCAGTCCTCAACAATTATTAAAGTCCAAAATGAACTAACAAGAACCGGAAGAAGTTAAACCTCAACTAGCTGATAAAGTTAAGGAAGCAACTAAACAAAAAAAGACC
>WBZZ01004690.1:67500-75000 GCA_019918135.1 Paulinella micropora
TTCTTCTTCTTCTTCTTCTTCTTCTTCTTCTTCTTCTTCTGCTTCTGCTTCTTCTGCTTCTTCTTCTGCTTCTTCTGCTTCTTCTTCTTCTATTCTTCTCCTTTCCTCCTCCTTTTCCTCCTCCTTTTCCTCCTCCTTTTCCTCCTCCTTTTCCTCCTCCTTTTCCTCCTCCTTCTCCTCCTCCTCCTTCTTCTCCTCCTCCTTCTCCTCCTCCTCCTCCTCCTTCTCCTTCTTCTTCTTCTCTTTCTTCTTCTTCTTCTCTTTCTTCTTCTTCTTCTCTTTCTTCTTCTCTTTCTTCTTCTTCTCTTTCTTCTTCTTTTTCTTCTTCTTCTTCTTCTTCTTCTTCTTCTTCTTCTTCTTCTTCTCCTTCTTCTTCTCCTTCTTCCCTCTTCTTCTTCCTTCTTCTTCTTCCCTCTTCCTCTTCCTCCATTCTTTTTTCTTGCTTTTCTTCCTTCTTCCTTTTCTTGCGTCTTCCTGTTCCCCTCTTTTCCCTACTTTCCCTACTTCCCCGGTTCTCAAAAGGTGTTCAAAGCCTGAATTCTGCTCTTGCTATGGGTGTTCGCAGGGGCCTTGCGCCCGAGATAGCTCTACAATTAATCTCCAGTACTGTTTTCCAAACAATGGATTGGGGTTGCGAATTTTGGCATCCAAGCAGTGATTGGGTCAAAGGAGAGACAGTAAATTCTTCAGTAGCTCCTAAGATTCTGCGAGTACGTGGAGATTTTCCTAACCTCGTTGGACAAGGTGAGTTAGGCATTTGGTCGGTCAGAGGGAGAGGTTTATTGAAAGCTTAACCTGCTTCGTTCTATTCGTAGACTAGCAGATGATGACTTTTTAGTTCACTATGAATTAGGTTGGCAAAGTTATGCAGGACATCCGAAGGGTATTCCCCAAGTTCCCTATCCAGACGGTCTTAGCTTCTGTCAAATTTTGGTGTAAATCCTACCTCAAGTCTGTCATTCATGAATACGAGCAATCTCGGTGGCATCAAAAGCTCATATCATCGAATTTGAGTTTTTATAGGTCGATCAAGAGTAAACTTTGCTTAGAAGAGTACCTTAAACAAGGAAATTATGAAGGGGGAAGACGCCTTATTTCCTTGGTCAGAGGAGGCTGTTTGAGATTTGGTCTAATAATAGAGGTTTTGGAACTCCAAAAGGGGTGTGTGACGTTTGTAAGGCTATGGACTTTTCAGAGATGCATGTTTTCCAGTATTGTCAGGTTTCTGGCCCGATTGTTGATCAGTTACACAGTTTTTTAATAGACCTTTCTCCCCGAATGGTGCTATCTCCAATAGTCAGTGGAGCTCTGCTCTGACTTCATCAAACTTGGCTTTCTCGAAAGCTATCCTAGCTATGAGAAGCTTCTTTCGGGAATTATTTTGTGCTCTGAAGCACCTCATGCAGTTGGTATTTGTGTTGGTCTGGCAGACAGTTCCTTAGCCATGGGTTTTGCTTCTTCGTGCTCCCTCCCTCTTCTCCCCTGGGGTGTTTTCCTTCGTGTCCCTTCTCCTTCCTTCCCGGGATGTTTCAGGGAGACCACTGAAAAATAGCTTTTCCTATGACCTTAGTGATCTGCCTTCTGTGAACTTTTGTAGACTCTTTGAGACTTTATAAGAGGACTCTTTGAGACTTTGTTTCAGTCTTTTCCCTTAATTTGCGTGAGTCACCCATTGGTCCTGCCTATGGTGTGTCTGTAGGATAATAGCCTCTGTAAAGGAAGCTGGTTTCCTATTAAACTATTTCTTCTTCTTCTTATGTGGAATTTGTAAAACAAATGCGTATTCAGAATTGCATGTCTCTCAATGATTGTACTTTGACCAAGCCTATCCTAAAGTCTTTACAACTGCAATATTTTGGTTCTTCTGATGGCTCTTTTTGTATCAGCCATTGGACTTCTTTGTTAGGCACATGGTCTTTGAACTCTTCTTTTCATATTGAAACTATGAGGGGTTTCTTGAAGGACTTCCATGCAGCTATCAAGCGGCTTACATAAGCTCTTCAGGTTGTAATAAATTCTCATATAGGTGGGCATCCTTGGAATCGGGGTGACAGAGTAGTCGAGTGGGATTGTCGAGGGTTTCGATCTTAGGAGATGGATTGATTTCTTTAGTTCCCCTTTTCTGGAGCTCCTTCTTTTATTGAGTTTAGTTTTTCGGACTTCGACTTTTTTGTGAATTTTGGACACTTACCTTCAGTTTGTTTTTTCTGAGTCATTCCAGCAGTCCTGCTTCTGGTTTGTCTTGAGGAGTATAGTTTTGCAAGGGGACTAATTTTCCTAACAAATTGCTACTACTACTAGTAAGTGAAAAAATAAATATGTGAAAAGGGGCAATAAGCCACAAAGTGGCGATGTAGCCAAGGGAAAGAAGTGGACAGAACGGACAGGAGCAAGGAAAAAAGGGAAAGAGGGGAAAGAAATCGGTTTGCATTCTCCCTCAAGACAGGTTGTCTTCGAAAATGACCCCTAGGTATTTATATGCATGGGCGGTAGCAATTTGTTTGACTTCAAGCAACCAAGGTTGATGTGTGGTATCATCATTATTGTTGTAAATTTTCTTAGGCTTAAAAATCACAACATTAGATTTATCCGTGTTAAACTCACCATTGTTATCTGCTGCCCACTGTGAACACGCGTCTAACTGCTTCTGTAGGTCTGCTCTATTGCTCGCGAGTAAGACGATGTCATCCATGTAAAAGCAAGCAAAGGACTGACAGATTTGGGACCAGGGATTTGTCATAAGCCTCAATTGTTATACCGCAATTTAAGGAATTGAGAATTTGGGTAAGGTCAACAGTGTAAAGGCAATAAAGGAGAGGGGATAGGGGACATCCCTGTCTAACCCCTCTCCCACCTTCAAACCAATGAGAGCTAGCATCAGCTGTGTCAACTCTATTCTGAACTGCAGCATACAATCCTCGTAGGGCATTTACAAAAAAATTAGACACCCCAGTCTGCTCAATTTACGCCACAACAAATCTGTAGAGAGTCAAAAGCTTTGGCAATATCCAAAAACGCTGCATAAACTGGCCCTTTGTGGTTAGCGAGTAGTTCGTGAAGTGCAAAAATTTAGTGTTGCCCACCTCTTCCTTTCTTGCCCCCCCTTTGTTCAACAGGTAGTATCTTATACACCTCTGCCCAGTTTGATAATCTGTTTAAGGAGCAGAGGGTGGCGTAGAACTTATCGATAACAGATAGAAGCGTAACTGGTCTATAGTGGGAAGGGAAGAGTCTTTCGCCCTTCCCTTTGAAAATAGGCTTGATTAATCTTTTTGTATGGTCTTTAGGTTTGGTTCCAGTAAATAAGCATCTGTTGAACAAAGTATGGAACAATTTTATAGTATTAGGGACATTCTTTAAGAGCTGACTAAAAATTTCCCCTGGAATTCATCATGTCCGACCGCTTTGTTAGGTTTCAGGGACATTTCAGCTTTCTTCATTTCTTCTTCCGAAAAAAATTGCTGATCTAACAGAATCTCAGTCTTGTTGTTGTCACCCTGGATATAAGGCTTAGGAGTCGGCTGTCCTGAAGATCTGTTTAGTTGTTTTCTGTACTGTTTCGCAAATAATTCCCTCGCCATCGTCATTCAATAAATGATTAGGAGAAGAGCTCTCTTTGTTAAGAGCACTCTTCAGTATCTGCCAGGGTTCTTTGTCATCTCTTTCGCTACCTCTTTCATCCCGTTTTCATGTTTTTCGCTCCTTACTTTGCGTAAAGCTTTCTTGAATTGTAGATGGCATTCCTTCAATCGTTTTATTATTTCGTTTTTCTCCTGCTGGTTATTACGTTCATGTGCTATCTTAAGCTTTCGAAGCAGCATGTTTTTTACTGATTTCATTTTGTTCAGTGTGGGGTGGGTAATAAAGCCTGGGGAACGAACTTTTGTATTAGTTTTCTTAGCAGCTCTATCTATAATGGGGCAACGGTTGCTGTAGAAAAAGCCCAGTATATCAATGGGAGTTGCCGACTCATATGCCTTAGGTAGCTCTGCAAAACTTTCAGCCAAATTACTCAAATCCACCTTCCTCTTCCACACAAACATCAGTCCAGTTTTGTTCGTTGGGGCGTTACTGGCATTAGCGCATGAAAATTCCCAGTCGGAGATGTCAAAAGTGACTAAGTTGTGGTCACTGAAAGGGATCATATAAGAGGGCCAGGTGAAGTAGCTCGTCACTCTCAGGACGGTGTGAGGAGGGCAAAAGACGTAGTCAAGTAAGGACCCTGTCCCACTGTGGCTAGTGAAGGTAGGTAATGCTTCTTCTGTCATCCTTAACAAAACTAGTGGGATGTTTTCCATTTCTTGTACAAAGCAGTCTGCTTGTTTCGTCGTGGAGCTGTGGGGTTCAGGTACCTTTCTTTTCTGGAATTTGTGTACTTGTGCAGATTGAAATTCGTCCTCATTCCCACTGAATTTGTCTATATCAAAATACGACTGACTTGTATGTTAAAATCTCCCATGAGGAAAACGTCACAAACAAATGCACTCTTAATAGCCTCGACTGCAGTCCGCAATGACACTAGTTGTTTCCTTAAACCTCCGTCTTGTCTCTTGGTAGGGCGGAGGTAAACATTAAAAAATCACTGTCATTCTATGCCCATCACTCATTTTAATCCATTGACATATTTTAGTAGTAGTAATTTAATAGGAAAGCAGTTCCCTTTACGGAAACTATACTCCTAAAGACAAACCAGAAGCAGGACTACTGGGATGACTTACTTCAAGCTAAACAAAATAATCTATACATACTACAAGTCCAAAATCCCCTAAACTAAACACAAGTGTCAGGACGATCCAAGAAGACTCCATTATCAATGTCGAATCCAAGCACCCACGATTCCAAAAAAGAAACCTCCACAACTAACCATGCGACCTATATATGAGTTTATGACAACCTCTAGAGCTTATAAAAGCTCTGTAATGGCTACATTGAAGTCCTTCAGAAAACCCCTCATAACATCAGTATAAAAATAAGAGTTTAACGACCAAGTGCCTAATAAAGATGTCCAATGGTTACTAGAAATAGTACCATCAGGAGAAAAAGTCGAGCCAAAATATTTCAGTTGCAGAGACCTTAGAATAGGCTTTGTTAAAGCGCAGTCATTAAAGACATGTAGTTCTGAATGTTCACTTGTGCAAATTCCATAGGGAATATGCACAGGAGTACCAAAGCCTCTATGAGAAAGGCCAAAACGAAGGCAACCTGCTCTAGCGAGAGAGAACAATCTTCTCCCACCCTTATAATTACCTTTCGTTAAATAAAGTTCCATGGATAAATTTTTCTTCACTGATTTATAGAAAGATAAGTTTGAAATGGATAAATTTTTGACCCATTCCTGTTGCTCATAATTATGAATCAGCATTTTAATTGTGGGTTTAGGGCTATTCTTAATAAATAAAAGAATATCATTTGTGGACAAATCAGGCTTGATCATTTTAAGGTACATTATATCCCTTCCAACCCAATTATTGTTAGCTCTGCTTTAAGTATTCAGTAAACTGATCCTGAACATATGGTGAAGCAAACTGTGGTCCGAGAAAGCAGGGACTTTAAAAAAGAAAGTCTTTTCATATTCCCTCTTCCAACTACTGACCATAATCCCAACTCCCCTTGACAGGCAATATTAGGAAAGTCTTTAGGTACACGCAAAATTTTGCGAGCTAAATAATTTATTTTGTTGCCTTCTTCCCATGTTCTTTTTGGGTGCCAAAATTCAGATCCCCCAATCCATTGACTGAAACACTGAAGAGGTAAGGCATAGCTATATGAGGATATTAGGTGCAACCCCCCTTCTTATTCCCATAGCAAGTACCATATTGATGCACTGCTTAGCTTTTTTTATCCTATCAGCCTTCATCATTTTCCAAGACAAATTTTTATCACAAATAACTCCCAAATATTTGTAGGCTTCTGCCTCTAGGACATTTTGTCCCATAAGAGTCCAATTGTGAGTGACTTTATTATTCTTATTATTGAAAATAACAATTTTAGAGTTGTCTTGATTAAATTCAGCATTATTATCTTTAGCCCACATAGCACAAACATCTAATTGTTTCTGCAAATCATGGGCAGAGTTAGATAATAAGACAATGTCATCAATATATGAGGCAACTTAACGATAGAGACAAGGAAAGTTCTTTGTCTAGAGCAAATAGTGTAACTCCTTTAGTAGAAGAACGTAATTTCTTGGATAAATCAGAGGTATAAAGACAGTATAATAGAGGGGACAGAGGGCACCCTTGTCTTACACCTCTATTGGTATCAAACCAAGGCGATATGCCTTCAGCCGTATCTACTCTATTCTGTACTCTGGCATAAAGACCTTTCAGGGCAGACAGGAAAAAAGATATACCCAAACTTTCTAGTTTTCTCAAAAAATGTCTCTCCACAGAATCAAACGCTTTAGAGACATCAAGAAATGCAGCAAAAGTTGCAAATTTGTGATTAGTGATAACTTCGTGAAGATAGATTTGGTGCTGACTTCCCCTTCCTTGACGAGCCCCACCCTGTTAAACAGGCAAAAGATTAGACAAATCTACCCACGCTTTCAATCTATTCAATAAAAGCGTAGCATAAAACTTATCAATAACAGACAACAGTGCAACCGGTCTGTACTGAGAAGCATTTAGTCTATCTCCTTCATCTTTGTAAATAGGTTAAATATTCCTTTTGAAGAATCCAAAGGTTTCGTGCCTGTTTGTAAACATCTATTAAGTAAGAGTACGAAGAACTTTTTGACATTTGGTGCAGAGTTCAATAAAATAAGAAAAAGTTCACCAGAAATGCCATCCTGTCCAACACTCTTATTAGGCTTTGAAGAAGACTCAGCCTCTTTAATCTCATCAGAAAAAGATGTATTATCTAATAAATTATTATTATTATTATTGCTAGAACTATTTTGAATAAGGTCAGGATGCATAATAGAAGGGATATGTGGACTAGGGGCATCATATTCGATGGTCTATTTAATTGGGACTGATATTGTTTGCAAATAAATCAGCCACCCCACCCTTTCACAACCATCCCATTGTCTCCTTCCAGTTGCATAGGACTGCTGCTTTCCTTATTGAGAAACCTTTTAAGAATGGACCAAGCCTTCTTAGGGTTTCGTTTCATATCAGCATTGACTTGTAAGAGATCTTTTTTCCGTCTCTCACTCTTTGCATGATTTGTACGTCATTGTTGCCACTTTCTGGCTTATTCTACCCGACTTTTCTTCCTCACGCCAGTATCTTTCTATCTATCTATCTATCTATCTATCTATCTATCTGCATCCATCTATCCATCCATCCATTCATCTGTCTATCTATCTATCTATCTATCCATCTATCCATCTATCTTCTTTCTATCCATCTATCTTCTATCTATCTATCTATCTATCCATCCATCCATCTATCTATCTATCTATCTATCTATCCATCCATCCATCCATCTATCCTTCCATCTATCCTGCCATCTATATATATATATATATCTATCTATCTATCTATCTATATCTAT
>WBZZ01004690.1:80000-92500 GCA_019918135.1 Paulinella micropora
ATGGTTTGGTCTCCTGTTAGTTTAACCACCGAAGTATCAAGAACAGAAACATCCACACCATCAACCAAATTCACATTTGTTATGCTTTGGCTTTTCATATCAATCCCCGCACTCGCATTTATTATACTGCTAAATATTTTAATTCCTCCTATGGTTTGGTCTCCTGTTAGTTTAACCACCGAACCATCAACTGCGAGATTAGCGAGATTAATTCCATTATACGTAGAAGCCCCTGAAATAGCAAAACCACCCATATTTAATGCTCCTGTCATACTGGCTGTGCCATCTAATCTAAGAAAGGGTGAAGTGGTGTTTCTCCATTGCCCCGTGCTATAAATGAGTAATTGGTTATCTGCTGGGAAGCCTGTTATTGTCACATCGCTGTGGCTATCTATACTTCCACTCGCTGACACTTTATCATTATTATCTTGATGCTCAAATATCCATTCATCAACATCTTTGGTATTTAGTAAATTAACTCCTGTTATATTCTTCCTTCCCATACTAATGTTGCCGAATTCATCAACATTTATCGGAAATGTTTTATTTACCCAGTTTATTAAATTATATGTTAGATAACTATTCATTGCTATTGGTGCTGTTATAACCACATCTGAAAGTGTATCAATTGAACCAAGGGCTGTATTCTTCCATTTGCCTTCTACATCGTTGTAAGTTAAGTATTGTCCGCTCGCTTGTGCAAATATGTTTGTGTCTATCAAATTATATAAACTGGTTTGGTGCGGATTGGAAGTATTAGAGCGGTGTTGAGTTGAGGCTTTGACTTCGTCATTATCCCTTACTCGTTGCTCTGTGTAGTATAAATTTTTCCTTCTTTGATATCAGTCGTTGATTTTAAAGCGAGACTTGTGTCAAATCGGTCGTCAGTGTAATAAAAATTTACGGGGTCAGCATCTTCTGGCACTCTGTCTGTATTCAGACCGACTATGTTTGTGTTGGTAAGGTCAAGGTTAAGTATATTTAGACTATCAACAGCCAACTCATTAAGGCCGAGTAAACTTTTGTACTGACTAACCATTGTATATTATAATAAATATTTAATTTTAAAAATACTAAATATAATAATCTTAGTATAGAATGCAGTCTCCCGAAGCGAGCCGACAAAATTGGGGAAAAGCAGTCGATGGAATTAAACAAAAAGCAAAGCAAAGAAAAATGGAACATGCCAAAAAGGTTTTGGAACAATACCGAAATGCGGTTAAAAATGAAGACGAAGATATGGAACGAAAAATAGCAGAGATAGAAAATAAGAATTTAGCAACAGATATGATTAATGAGAAGGAACAAGATGACACACCCGAGCAGAGTGAGAGTGAAAATGAATGTGATTTTACTGATATCATTGCAGAAAAGATGGCGAAAATGAAGATAAGAAGAAAGAAAGCGGAAACTAAGAGAGAAAAGAAGAAGAGTAAGAAACCAGATCCTGAGCCTGAGGAGAGCGAAGAAAGTGAAAGTGAGAGTAGTGAAGAAGAAGAACCGAAACCTAAGAAAGGGAAAGGAAAAATGTCTAGCAGTGTGAGTGTGAAAGTATATAATCAATCTTCTGGTGGTGCTAAGAAAGAAAAAAATAATGATGTTGAAAAATGTTTCTTGAAGTTTTAAAAGTTTGAAATCAATAATTCTCTCACTGCTTTTCTGTCAGAACCATTTAATACATAAGTTGTTTTCGCTTTCCTTATCTTAAAGTCTTTAAAGATGTGTTTTATTTTTTTGGAATAGTTATAAGATAAAATAAATTTACCTTTTATTCCTTTTACAGCACTAAATACTTCTTCTGGAGAAACATGGTGTTTATAACCCCAACTTTTATTTTTTTTCTTCGTCGTATGGCGGGTCTAGGTAGAAAAATGTATCTGGTGTGTCGTATTTTTTATCACTGCTTTAAAGTCTTTATTTAATACTATAGTGTCTTTCAATCTATCTTTTATTTTTTCTACATTTTTCTTAAAATGATCCCTTGAAAATAGTCTATTATAATTTCTGTAATCGGCGAAAGAACTTCTCTTTCCTCCGAATGAGTTAAACGATAAATATAAATTCCTGTAAAGTCGCATACTCGGTTCTTTGAATTTTCCTTTTTTTAAATTTTTCAAATTTGTTCCTTGAAGGTGTAAAATCATATCTATTAATTGTTTCTGCTGACACTTTCTTCATATCTTTCCATATGTGATAAATATCTTTATCCAAATCATTGATAACTTCTAAATCAGAAGGTTCTTTTTTTCTAAATATGCTTCCAGCACCGATGAAAGGTTCAACATAAACTTTGTGAGATGGTATTAATGGAATAATCACTTTTTCAGAAAATGTTTTCCTCCTACCCTAGGAAAAAATGACATATTATATAATATAGTATGGATCATAAACATACGATTATTAATAATCAAAATCGTAATAGTCAATTAGAAGAAACACCTACTGGAGAAGTAGTTAAAACAAAAGAAGAAGAAGCGCTTGAAATCCATCATCAGAAAAAGAACCCGAAAATATGGAATACTATATGGGTTGATAAGCCATTAGACCAAGTCTTTCTTGACTTAGCAGATATGAGTAAAATAAAAGATAAGAAAGGAAATAAGGGTTATGCTTGGATGCTTGTTTGGATTGATTGTCATTCAAGATATTTAATAATCATTCCACTAAAAAATAAAACAGCAAAAGAAGTCTATTATGCTTTGAAAACAATTAAATATAAACCGAAATCAATTACTACCGACAGCGGTGGAGAATATAAAGGAGCAACTCGTGAATATTTTAATGAAAATGGAATCAAACATGATGTGGTTGAAGTTGGCGACCATAGAGCCTTAGCTGTTGTTGATAGAGTTATAAGGAGTATTAGAAGATGGTTAGACCTTTTATTTGAAACCAATCGTAATTTTGATTGGGTCAGTTATCTTCAAGACTTAGTAGATGCTTATAATCATAAAGTTCATAGAGGAATTCAGGCTAAACCAGCAGAAGTATTTTTCGGGAGAGATAAAAACAAACAGACACTTCAAAGAGATCATATGATTGATGAATTTGAAGTAGGCGATAAAGTCCGTCGCGAACTTAAACGACGAACATTTGAGAAAGTGGAAAGCAGTTTAGCAAGCAAATTTACAAAGTAATAGGTAGGTCTGGCTTTAAAATCATTCTCTCTGATAATGAATTAGCATCACCGCGAGAACTTCTAAAAACTGAATTTACTAAATCAGTAGATGAAGAAAAGCAAGTAAAAGATAAAGAGAAAAAAATAACTAAGGAACGAAACACACAGAGATTATTAAAACGTGAAGATATTGATGAAGGTAATGTAAGAACTTCAGATAGAATAAGGAAGAAGAAACACAAATATTAGATTTATAAACCGAACACATTTAACCCTATAAGATTATCAAAATGTTTATCAGTGGTTATGTGTCTAATTCTATGAGATGTATTATACACTCCTCCACATACACAATTGATTTTTTGTTTTTGTTTTCTTTCAATTTTCCCTGTTAGTCTGTCTATATGTTTTTGAATATTCTTTGTTGTATTCTTTTAAGTATTCTTTTCTTCTTTCCGATACATATTTCTTTTTATTTATGTCAGTATTTTTTCTGTATTTTCTACACCTTTCTTTAACTTTCTCCTCTTGTATCTTAAATTTATCTTTGTTAATTTGATAATATTCCTGATTTTGTTGTTTAATTTTTTCTTTATTATCCTCTTCCCATTCTTTGATTGTTCTTCCTTCAATTCTTTTATTAACACAATTTTCCGTATGTCTTATTATTTCTCCTTCTCTCCTGTTTAGTTCCATTTTGTTATTACATTTGTATTCTTCTATTAATTCAATGTAGTTATCGTCGTGTTTTAGAATATCAAAAGAAGTTATATAATAAGTCTTTCCATTTTTCCACCTCTTGAAATCCCTCCTATGAGCATATAATCTTTTATGAAGTGTGTTTGTAGTAGAACCAATATATATTTGGTCAGTCTGGTATGAACGAATAGCATAAATTTTTCCTTGCTTGTAGTCGGGCATTGCCCTTTTATGTCTTATTATGTCCTTACACTTAAATAGAATTTACCACCACTCACCAGATAACACCAGTTTTGACACACTTGGTGCAGTATAAAAATCCTTTACGCCAGATTTGAAAATTTTGGTGCGGTATAAAAATCCTTTACGCCAGATTTGAAAATTTTGGTGCGGTATAACTGGACAACTTTCGGGTAAATTAGTCCCTTTGGGACAATTATCAATTGCTTGCTATTGACTAAATTTAATGATACATACATTTTTCTCGTAGTGTGCTGTAGAAGGCTATTTGTCTGTTTTTGTTTCTTTGTATTTATAATCAATAGGAGGGGCTGCAACAACCTAGAAGAGGCGAGAATTTGATAAAATTCTTGCCGAGTTCTAGGTTATCATCTACTCATACACCGCCTCTCTCATACCCCTCTCATACCCCTCTCGTACCCCTGTCATACCCCGCCTCTCTCATACCCTGTCATACCCCTCTCATACCCCTGTCTTACCCCGCCTCTCTCATACCTCTCTCATACCCCTCTCATACCCCTGTCATACCCCGCCTCTCTCATACCCCTGTCATACCCCGCCTCTCTCATACCCCTGTCATACCCCGGTAAAGGAGGCCGGCGTCTCAATGGTGAGCGTGATGGCGGGCAAGCGCCCGTAGGAGCCGAGCCCCGAATCCGCCAGCAGGATCCGGGCCTTCCAGTTCAGCACCGTGCCGTTCTCGAGGGCGCAGGCCGACCGGGCCGGCGCCGCCAGCAGCGCCCAGACTAGCGCGGTTAGCATGGCCGAAGATTTCGACCGAGTTTTTCTCTCTCTGGCTCTCTGCCCCGTCAGTTCACTCCGGATCCAGGGCTCTCGGCCGGGCGTCACAGCGTAGCAGAGTAAGTGCTTTCAATAACCACCCCAGCCGCGGCGGAGGCCCCCCCCCCCCCCCCCAGCACGGGAGGGGGAGAAGAAGCAAGTCGAGGACGAAACAGGGGAGGGAGGGGGAAGGAAGCGGGGGGGGGGGTCCAGAGAGGAGGAGGGCGGGGGGGGGGGGGGGGGAAGAAAACCGCTCCTCGGGCGTCGTGCCAGGCCCGCTGCCGCTACCTGGTGGCCGGCTTGGGCACCCACCGGGGCGCCCTTCTCTCCGCCGGCAGCTGGCTTTTGCGTCGCGCCGGCCTGGTGCGCTGCCCGCAGCAGGCCACTGTCTGACTAACCTGCACAACTCGTCATAGTCAGCCTGCTCCGTCCAAGGCTTCTGGGACCAGCGCCGGCAGGCGCCCAGGTAGTCCGCCAGTGGCCCCGTCAGCTCCTTCTGCCACTTCTGCTTGGACCGGAGCACGTACTGGTTTTTGCTGTGTTTTCTGTGCTGGCGCGGGCCGGCCCACGGCAGGCGTTCCCCGGCCAGGACCTCTCCTAGCATGTACCCTACGCTCCACAAGTCATCGACCGGGTGCGAGGCCTCGGCCACGTGCGCACGGGGGCTCATGTACGTCCAGGTGCCTACGATGCAAATGCCACACTGAGAATGAGCTCCGTCTAGGGGCGGCAGGGGGGTGCTAGCAGTGGCCGCGGCAGGGGGGTGCTAGCAGTGGCCGCTGGGCTGTGCATGCGTGACGCCAACCCGTAGTCCACCAGACACAGGCGCCGGCGGTCCTGGCTGAGTACTAGGTTGTCCGGCTTGATGTCCCGGTGCAGGTAGCTTGCCAGGTGCAAGTGGGCTAGGCCGCTGACGAGCTGCAGGAGGCTGTCCACCGCCTCCGCGGCGCCACCGCCACCGTCCCGCCGCAGGTACACGTTGCGCCACTTGAGGGGATAGTACTCCATCACAATAACCCTTGCTGCACCAGCAAGTGCTCCAGAACCCACGGGGTCTGCAGAGCGTTGGCGGGTACGGCCAGCAAGAGCTCGCGCTGGATTAGGTACTCTCGGCGCGAACAGGTGGAAGGGTGTGTGCTCTCCCGGGTGAAGATCTTGAGGGCCACGGGGCTCCCGCCCGTCTTGGCGTGCGCCAGCCAGACCTCGGCGAAGCCCCCCCGGCCGAGCCGAGAGTGCAGAACCCACTCGCCCACGTGGTCCCCGCTCTGCCAGGGCCGGTGCACTTACTCCTTCCCCTGCCCCCCCCCCCCCCCCCCCCGCTCCCGCACACGGGCCAGGGGGGGGAGGCGGCCCCTTCCCCCGCCGGGGAGGTGGCTGGCAGCCCCCGACAGTCCCGCCCCCCTGGCCGCCCCCGACAGAAAGCTGAGTAGCGGCCTCGGCATGCCAGGGGCAGCGAGCGCAGGGGCAGCCAACGCACCGGCGCTGGACCTGCTAGATGCTAGCGCCAGCGGAGCAGCCGCCCCCCCCCCCCCCCCCCCCCCCGCGCCTACCGTCGGCGCCGAGTGGCGCCAGAGCTTTCTGAGCGCCCGCGGCCAGTGGCTGGCGCTCCTGTTGGACGCCGTGCGCTTCCGCCTGCGCCTGCTGCGCACGCACCCCAGTCGCACTGCAACGCGCAGTTGCTGCAAGGCTTCCTGGAGCACTACTGGGGCGTGGAGGCCTTTGCCTGGTCGCAGCGCCCCGCGGCGGCGAGGCAGGCACGTATGTGCTGTACCGGAGCCTGTGGGCCCCGCAGGATCAGGGGCCTCTGTCGGCGCAGGGCGGGCCCTTTTGCACGCCGCGCGGGTCCAGGGAGGAGATCAGGGACTATGGGTCCGAGGGGCCGAACCTGGTGCAGTTCGGGCGCGAGCGGCTTCTGAACCTAATGCAACAGTTCCGGCCACAGCCCCCCCGCAACGGCGGGCAGCAGTGGCCGCTGCAAGAACTACCGTCCCTACAGCCGGCAGAGGCGGGGGGGCCAGACGACGAGCTAAACCTGGGCGACGTCTCGCCGCTGAGCTCCGACGACGAGAGTGACGATCAAGGCCAGGCCGCGGCTGGGGGCTTTGCCCCCAAATCCCTGCTCGACCCGCAACCCTCGGCCGTGCCCGAGCAGCCACCGACCGTTGGCCCGGAGACAGCAGAGGCCAAGGCCTGGCAGCAGCTGCTGGCCCTACTGGAGCGCTGGAACGCGCAGGCCCCGGCGCTGGAGAGTGCGCTGTTGGCCTGCCCGCAGCTAGGGGCGCTGCTGGCTCGGGAGCTCCGGGCGCAGGACCTGCACGTCACTTTCACGCACAAGCGGCTGCGGGCCTACCGGCCCGACCAAACGTCCCTCGACGGGCCGGGCGGCCTTCTCGGTAGGCCTTGCGTGGTGCGCAACGATTTCATCCTCTCGCACCACGCGTACGTCGCTCCCCAGAGAAGCAACAGCGGGTTGACCGAGGGCGACGGCTGGGTAGCGGTGGTGCACATGGTGGTTGGCTTTGGTGCGCCCCCGCCAGATCCGCCGCCAGGCCCGGCGCCCCCCTCCTTCCTCTAGTCTGCCACGGGCCCCCGCGGCGAAGTCCAGCAGCGCTCCACTCGCTGCTCGGCCCCGGCCGCGTCCGGCCCTGGCTCGTCCCGTCGCGGCCTTGATTAAAAGTGAATGTCAACCCTGTCATGGTTTGGGCGCAACCGGCCCCTCCTGGCCCCGCGCGCTCGTGCCCACTCGGCACGCGCACGCACCTCCCCCCCCCCCCCCCCCCCCCCCTCCTGGCTTCGCGCGCTCGAGCCAGGCAGCGGCACGCGCACGCACCCACCCCCCCCCCCCCCTGCCCCGCGCGCTCGAGCCAGGCAGCGGCCCGCGGGGGAGGGAGGGAGGCAGTGCGCGCACGGGCGGCGGGGAGGGGGGGAGCAGTGTGCCCCCCCCCCCCCCCCCCCGGCGCGGGGCGGGGAGGGGGCGCGTGCCGGCACGCGGCGGCGGGCGCTGCCGGCGCGCGCCGGGGTGGGGGGTACGCGGGGGTCCTCCTTCCGGGCCACAATTCCATTCAGCACTCTGGACACCAGATGCAAGAATTCGAAGCCAAGCCTCCGTGCAGCGAACCCCAGCCCCCATGCGGCAGCCCCCGACCCTCCGTGTTGCAGCACCCGGCACCACCGACCACGGCGCCATCGACCACGGCGCAGGGACTCCGGGGGCCGGCAGCAGCGCCAAGCCTTGCCCCGGCGCCGCCAAGCCTTGCCCCGGCGCCGCCAGCCACAACGCCAGAAATCTATCCCGCCGGCCCAGCGGCAGCGCAGAGCCTTGCCCCGGCGGACCCCGCGCCCGCGCAGAGCCTTGCCCCGGCGGACCCCGCGCCCGCGCAGAGCCTGGGGCCAGTGGACCCCCGGCCCACCACAGAACAACCCCGCCGGGGGGAGCCAGTGCCCCCTACGGCGAGTCTCATAGCCCTGAGGGCCCCTCGGCGTACCGCCCGCCGCCCGCGGCACGCGTGTGGAGCGCGGGGCACATGTTCCGGACGGAACGATCAGCCCCGCGGTGCTGCGCCTGCGCCTCTCTGCCACCGTGCAGAAATGGCAGATGTTTGTAGCCGATGCCCGGGAACTACTCGTCTGCCTGCCCCAGGCTACGGACCAGGCGGCGAGCGCCGCGCTGCTAGCAGCGCCGCCCGTCGTGCCCGTCGACATCCCGCGCCACTCCGGGATCCCCCCCCCCCCCCCCGCAACTCCTCTTCCTCCCTTGCGCCGCAGCACCACCGAACCCCGCCCCGTTGCTCGCCTGAGAAGCGCGCCCGGGAATACGACCACGAGCCGTACCCCAGCAGCCACAAGTACGCGAAGCTGGAGGAAGTGGCAGGAGACGCAACGCTCGACAGGTTGGTGCACGACAGAGATACCAGGCGCCGCAGGGAGTACAGGGCGTGCCTGCAGGCCTGGAACTCTGCCCTGTGCTTATCGAACAGAGCCAGAGCCGAGTTCTTTCCATTCATCGAACCCTTTTTTTTTCTCCGGGACTTCTCTCAGCCCCTGGTGCGGCCAGCACGCTCCTTTCACCTTTCTTTCGGAGCAAACGACCTCTTCGGGGGGGGGGGGGGGGGGGCCGACACAGGAAGGACAGGCGCCGCGAACTGGCGGGTGTGAGGGGAAGGGGGGGGGGGGGGGGGCCGACGCAGGGGACAGAAAGAAAAAAGCTCAATCGTCGTTTGTTTCGGGGTGGCCCCCCCCTCTCTTCTCCCATTTTCCAGAGACGATATATATTTACCAAAAGGGAGGGACGGGGTTTACACTTTTTTTTCTTTTTTTTTTTTTTTTTTTTTTTTTTTTTTTTTTTTTTTTTTTTTTTTTTTTTTTTTTTTTTTTTTTTTTTTTTTTTTGCTCCGGTGCCCCGCCTGGCAGGGCGGAAAAAAAACCCCAAGGAAGCCAAGAGTTTTTTTCAATGTCCTGTTCGGCACACTCGCCACCCGCCAAGCGCCGGAAGGCTGATGGGCACATGGACAGTTTGCCAGCCAACGCCACCGTTTCGTGGCTGTTTCTTTTGCCTTGGGATATCTGGACCATTGTCAGGGACCTAGCAGGTGCCAAGGAAGCCGCTGCTTGGAAGTCGGTGTGCCAGCAATTCAAGACGGTTGTCACGACACCTGAGTTTTGGGCACACTTTCAGTTCGAGTTCAACCTCAACCTCGAATCGCACCGCCACATTTTCTCGCTGTTTGGCCCCGTTTGCCGAACAACTAAGGTGTCGCTAGACAGCCTTAGCATCCCCTTGCTGACGACGGCCAACCAAGAGAGATTAGTGCCCCTGGTCAGTGGCCTAATGGTGACAAAGTTAAGAATCGAAGAACCTCTGCCAAAAATTCTGTCGGAATTCTCTGTTATTCACAGCCTAACCCTCTACAAGAGCGCCGCTACAAACGCATGTCTGCAGCATCTCCAAAGACCCGGCCAGCTGACTACACTGTGCCTCGAATTCAGCATGATCACTGACGCTGACCTGCAGGCGGCACTGCTCAGATTTACGCAGCTGGAGCGCCTGGGTTTGACGTGGTGCCTACGAATTACGGACTCGACGCTGCGATTCTTACGCGCCTAAAAACACTGGACATAGACAGCTGTGCCGCAATCACTGGCCGAGGGCTCCAAGGTCTGCCATTACAGCAGCTCAACGTGCGCCAAAAGTATTGGCACCTTTTCCAGAGAATGCAGGTTTTACCTACGCTCGGCCGGCTCGAACGGCTGAGGCTGTGCGAGCTAACGGACTCTCAATTGGGGATCATAGCGCAAATACGGAGCCTGCGCCATTTGGACCTGCTAGCATGCAAATCAATCACGGGCACGGACTTGTCTGTACTCAACGCACTCAACCTCCAAACCCTCAAGATCACGCTCACGGGCTGCCCCAGCCAATCCATCAGGGGCCTGCCAGGGTTTCCGACAGTAGTAGAGTTGAAGCTGCAGGATTGCAATCTCACTAGCGAAGACCTGGCCGAGCTGCAGCTTTGCAGCGGGCTGACCAAGCTGTACTTTTTAACTGCAGAGCCATCGAGGACCTGGTTGTGCTACGCCGATTTCCCGCCCTTCAGTCTTTAAGCCTCAGTGAACTGCGCACAGGCAATACGCAACTGGCCGGACTGCAGCACTGCGTCGTGCTGCGGGAACTCTTTCTCGATCAATGCCCCAACATTACTGACCTGGCGGCGTTTCAGAAATGTCAGCCATTGCGCAAGATCACTGGTTATTATCTCCCGTTAAGAACACGGGAGAATATAAAAGCCTTCAAAAGAAGACGGCCTGAGGTAGATATTTCCTGGATGGGCAGAAGCATCCGCTAAGATCCGCCGGACGCTTGCAAGAGACCTTTTTAACGGGGGGGGGGGGGGGGGAATGGAAGGGGTAATGGAAGGGGGAGGGAGAGACAGAGAAAGCGAAAAGACAGAGAGAGGGCGGGTGGAGGTACAAGACTTTCGGCAGCAAAGGCCCGAGGTAGACATTTCTTTTATTTAAAAACAAAAAAAAAATTGTCCCCCAAAAAAAAGCAGTGCCTTATACGTAGGCTGCGTACAAAGGCAGTTCAGAGTGGCATTTTGTTCCTTCTTTTTTTTTCGGGGGGAGGGGGGGGCCTTCTGGGCACAGAAAAGGCCCGATGGAGGGGGGGCCGCCCCCCGCTCCCTTTTTTTTGGTGCCAGGCCCCCCCCCCCCGCCAAAGCACAAAAAAAAAAAAAAAAAAAAAAAAGTATGTTGGGGGGGGGGGGGGTGGGGCCGAGAGGATGGAGCGGGAGGGGAAGAATCGCTGTTGCAGTTATCGGACACCAGTTTTCGCCCTAATCACACAGAACCAACATAAAAATTACGTGCCCAGGGGGGAAGGATTAATATTTAAGCATTTTCTTTGGTGGCCCACACAGGAGCTACCTCTCGCAAAGGGGGGAGGGGGGCCGGGGGGTGTTAGGCTCTGTGTCGATGATGTCAGCTGACGCTCGGCTGGCGGAACCTTACGTCAGACTGCTGAAACTGCTTAATTCGCAATCAAACAGACCAGTGTACCTCGCCGAGTTCTTGGAAGCTCGGCAGGCGCTTCTAACGCTGTTAGAAGCCAAGAGTACTGAAAGCGCACGCGATCTGCTGCAAATCCTGCGCAGCCCGGAAAAATGCAATGAAGCGTTCAGAAGGCTAAGCCGTGGATTTTTTGTTATCCTCTTGTTGTGCTTATCACTTGCAGGAGGAATAGCTTACGTGAATGTTGCAAGGAGCAACATAGAAACTTCCGGTGGTCGGAATCCACAGCGCCTGCAAAGCGAAGCGGACGACCACCGATATGATCGGCATGCAGCAGGCAACTTGGTATACTCCGACGAGGAAATGCAATCATTTGCCGCCATCCGCGCGACTTTACAGGTGTCCAAGGACGCCAAAAAACGAGACTCGGAGAAAAAAAGCGATCAGAGTAGTGGATGACCTCTGGGATGACATCTGTGAAGAACTATTACGAACTAATCCGTATAATGCTATTGAATTGGGATGCCGAAGACCACCAACAGCGAAACCACAAACACAGGGCCGACAATCTAGCGCGGGCCCAGCACTCGGGGGCCCAGGGACGGACACGTGCCTGGCCGACGACGGCTGGCAGTGCCTGGAAACGAAGGGGGCCCCCCGGGTCATGATAACAACGACTCGGCTAGCGCGGGCCCAACATCCTGGGGCCCCGGTGCGGACGTGTGCTTAGCCGACGACGAGCGGCAGTGCTTTCCGGACGAAACGGAGGACATCTCTGACAGTGGTAGCTCAACCTATGCCGAAGACTCTGCTAAACAGGTATTGTTGTTCGTAGGTGCCTGTATTGTATGAGCGTGCCTCCGTCGGCCCAAACGTGGTAGCAAGGAGGAGCTTGATTCTAACGGCAGCTCGCACGCCGTGTTTTTTTCCAAGCCGGGCCTGGCCGGCCTTCTCAACAAGGACGAGCAGCCGGCAAAGAAAACGCCGCTGCGCCGCGGCGGCGTTGGCAAAGTTTCTGACCGCTAGGATAGACCTTCCAGAGGCTATAGTAGCAACCAAACATATTAGAAATGAAACAGAAGTTAGGCAAATAAGAGTCTGATTATCATACTTCTGCTCTTGACATTGGTCTTGGCGTGCCTCCATCCAACCTTCA
>WBZZ01004690.1:97500-122500 GCA_019918135.1 Paulinella micropora
TTCTTCTTCTTGTTCTTCTTGTTCTTCTTGTTCTTCTTGTTCTTCTTCTTCTTCTTCTTCTTCTTCTTCTTCTTGTTTCTTGTTTTTCTTTTTCTTCTTATATATGTTGTTGTTGTTATTGTTCTTCTTCTTCTTTTTCTTCTTCTTCTTCTTTTTCTTTCTTCTTCTTTTTCTTTTTTATGCTTTTTTCTTATTATTATTATTATTATTATTATTATTATTATTATTATTATTATTATTATTATTATTATTATTATTAGGGAGTACATAGGTTGTTATTGTTCTTCTTCTTCTTCTTCTCCTTCTTCTTCTTTTTCTTTCTTCTTCTTTTTCTTTTTTACTCTTTTTTCTTATTATTATTATTATTATTATTATTATTATTATTATTATTATTATTATTAGGGAGTACATAGGCCATCGGTCCTTTCCATGGGCTGATTGGTATAAAGCTCCTAGAGTAATGTTCTATGCCGTCACTTCCTTTATTCCACCGATTGGTGTGGAGACTTTCCTTATGGAATGGAGGACTGGATGCACATGGCCTTTTGGCTCAGCAATTGGCAGGAGATACACTATTATTATTATTATTATTATTATTATTATTATTATTATTATTATATCATCACCATCATTTTCATTTTTGTTCTTATCATAATTTTCATTTATTTATATATTTTTTTTCTGCTCATAGTACATGTGTGTTTGTATTTTGGTAGCGTCCTTCTGGTACAGGCAGCGGCGCCTAACACTTCCAGTATGGAGCATGTCATCGCACCTGACAGGTTGAGAGTGAAGGCAGGATGGTTGAAGTACGTGATGTTCACGTAAATATTGCCAAGCTGTGGCAGCTCACGCAAGCATATAACATATGGAAAAGCGTCGATAAATTTCCAGTTGAAAGGAGAAGTGATATCAAAACAGAATATGTATATCGGTTTGTGATGTTGCGAGCAGAGCTATTCCCACGTCCCGATTATGGCACTGCACCGAACTTCCTTGATCGCAGCTCGCGCAATCATCGCAGCTCGCGCAACAAAAAAGAACCTCAAAATGAGGCAGAAAAGGAACGCGAACAGAAAGCGACGGAAAAGGATGGCGCGTAAAAAACGTCTGGAAAGGATCGTGCGCTTTCGTATTCACAGCTTTATCGTGAAGAAACAATGTCCAGGAATCCAAAGCAAGATTGTGTCGCATCAGTCGCACGTTGAGCAAAGACTTGTGTTGCAAGATTTGGGACCGACATCGATGACTGTCTCTAATGATATCACACATATCACGAGTCTGTTACACGGTTTGCAAAGACCACGTTGGCAAGTCCAACTTCTTGTTCTCGTCCTCAGGTTCTGGTTCATGTCAAAGAAAGACAGAAACAAGCTTATGCACATTCTGATCGGCAATTCTGCCACACTGGCGCCAGTGGTGATCGACTGGATAGATTTACCAGGAAAAGTTGTAGCATGTGGTTTGTTTACTACTACTGATCTTCCTAAAAGTTTTGAATTGGGCTTGCTCGATCCAGGAAGCGTGCAACTTTCGGAGCTTGGCGATACGACCAGCGAACAAGCTGCAAATATGCATTTTCGAATGAGAACTCATCGTGGATTGGTTGTTGGTCTCCAGCCCATTCTGTCTCTCGGTTCGAACTACTACAACGCGATGCACATCCTGAACAGTAGGCTGCAAATGTATCAGACATCAGCAAACGCAAAGATATTGAAAGGAACAAATGTTGTTGCTCTGTTGAAACCGATCCTTGCGCGCAAACAGATCCTCCTTCAATATCTGGACAAATCATCTCTGCAAACTGTTCAAAATGCTTCGACAGCTGAGCTTAGTGCTGCAAAAGCACATCCACATTTCATGAGGCAAGCCTGTGCTCAAAGAAAGCAAATCCCTGTTTTTGAGATGCGGTGGCAAAAGGCTCAGCAGGAAACATAAAATTTTTTTTCATAGTTCCACCTTCAGAAGAGCCGCCTCCACCTCCACCGAGATCGTCAACTGTTGCTCTGGATCTTCTAAATTCTTGGGATACTCCAGAAACATGATTTCAATTTGAAGTTGCAATTTCACATATGATTACATATATAATATTTGTATAGCTACACCCACAAGACGTTCGTCGTCTACGCAAGCTTCACAAAACGCGCTGTCTATTCTAAATTCTTGGACAGAAGATGTTTTAAATCATATATATAAGTGATAATTGATTGAAATATTAATGTACGTTTGCATTCATATCAGGAGCCACAGGTGAAGCAGATGACAAAAACGACTATGGTTTATATTTTTTTCTAATATGAACAATCAGTTACTTCTAAATATTATCTTATTTGCATGGGTTGTAGGGATCCGATATTCAGCGCGCTGTGGATTTGCTTGAATCTTGGGACGTCATTGATGATGTAATTCTCATCTAATTTGATTAATCCATATTGTCATGTTCTTGCTTTCATATAGCAGGTGGAGGAGCATGTTGAATCTGTTTCAGGTGCTGCTACAGATTTTCAGAACCAGGCATGACATTTTTTATTTATTTGCAAAACAATCACTAACTTTATGTTGACTTGTAGGCATCTGATACTGAGAGTGCTGTTTTTTCTTATGGATATGAAAATCCGGAGCTGCCAAGCCACACAGTAACTGATTCAGAAGTAATTATAATAATTATGTATGGATAATTATTGAGTGTGAATACTGACTCGTAGGGCTGCGACGACCTTGGTTTGTTTCGAACTCAGCACACCTAGGCCTGCAACTAAGGTGTTACATATATAGATACATAGATAGATAGTGCTGCTTGTACACAGTTCTGTTTTGCCATAGGACTTTTGCACCAACGATTTTTCTTAGTCATGCAAGTACATCACAGGCCAGCTAAGCAAATGTGTAGAGAATGCAACTCCATGCGATGATGAGGAAACATTCAATCTTGACATGAGGATCAAAAGCTCAAGCCAACCATTGTATTTAGCTATGAATCTTACTATTCCAACATCGACAAGGGCTCGCCGGACCAACAGACCATATAACATGATCAATCGAAAGCCAGGGAGTCCCAAGCTGCAGAGACCGGCTGCGTTTAAGCACTGGCTCGGAATGACGTACGCTCGTCTTGAAATAGAAGTGAAGGCGTTTTGCTGCAAGAAATGGATGTGCAACTTGTGGGTTGACACGCGCGACGTCATTACTGAACGTATTGCTTCCTGTTCACTTTCTCTGCTAGGGCATTTGCTTCAAACCCAGCTGGAGGTCATGATCTCAAACAAGTATATGTGGCAGTATTTGTACAAAGGAGAAAAGGTATGCAAAAGGATGTGGATGCGAATACACGGAGTTGGAATGCATATGCTACGGACAGCGAAACGTCTCGTTCGAAACGGCAAAAAGATTGCTAAGGGCGGTCGTGCGAAGCCGTTTACTGAGGATCTTATTGGAATCTTGCTTTGCGAGAAGTGGCAGTTGCCCATGGGCCTTGACAGTACCTCAGGCGGTATTTGGAAGCTTCAAGACTTGAAAAAAAAAGCGAAGTCTACGAGTACGTGGTAGACCACTGGAAACAAAAGCTTTGGAGATGATGGACTCTATGACGTGCGACCTAGATCCTGCGCATCCACCAGAGGTTGATCTAGTCAACACTGGAGAACGATTTCAAAAACGTCAAGCCGATTCGAGGTACTAATGATATTATGTGTCGATCAATATTACTCCTGATGATTGTTTCGCAGACAACGATTGGGCGAAGGACGATATTTGTACGTTGCTAGCAGCAGAGTGCATAGAGCTCAAGCATCAAAAAGAGACTGGCCTCGACAACAAAGAAACACAGATTGACTATAAACGGAGAAGCGACATGCACCACAAAATACATCGGACTAATCGGATTGAGAGCATGAAAAGAAAAACTAGTGCTCCTGGAGATCCGACATGCACAACTATTTCCACTGATATGACACCACCGATTCAGTATCCATCTTGTCGACGAGCTGCCGACGAATTCAGGGGCAAATATGTCATACGGATGTGTCTTGGAGTTACTTCATGTTACACCTCCGGTCAGACTTTCATTTTTTGCTACAGCCAGGCGGTGGCACATGGCATGAACAGTAACGTAACAATGCTGTATCATTTGCTCCGATGGGAACTATGGTCACCACAAACTATGGCAGCTTGGCTGCTCAACTTGGAGTGTGATGGAGCCGGTGATAACACAGGCGTTACGACATTGGCTTTCTTAAACTACGCTATTGTCAGGGGTTGGAGGTGGCAGATCAGATTGAACCGACTTGTTCCACATCATGGTTATTCCAGTGACGACCAGAAGTTTCGAACTATCAAGATGGGCATGCGATCGACTTTTCTCACAACTAGTCTTGCTGGAGCTCTGTTCAAGGTTCTCAAGTCGTTTAAAAAGAACAGAAATTCATTTGTTCTACTGATCATCAAGACGAATTACGACTGGACTAGATTTTTTGGTCCCTGTGTGAACGCCAACATCACTATTATAATCGTCCATTGCAATGGCGGTTTACCGCAAGCTCGCAAGTTGGCTGCCTACCTACCGGCGAGTACAGAACGTGGGGTGACGCGCAAGAGCACTGGCATGGAGTGGGAGACAGACCGACTAAGGATGGCGCAGAGCCGATTAAGTTTCTCACTGGGCTTCCAGGTACAAACTTCTTTTTCATCTTGAATTGCTGTGTTTCCGTAAATTCAAGTTAACTTGCTAATATTATTTTGTGTTTGTCTCCAAAGACACTGAGGTTCCTGCCGAGCTACCGCCTATCGACTTTGCGACACCCAAGATCAAGAAAGACGTTAGAAAGCTAGCAAAAAGGTATTGCTCCCAGTCAGAAATAGATCAAATTGAGGATATGATATCTAATCCTGGCTCGCTTTCATGCGTGGAATATGACGGTAAGGAGGGTGACGGCGGTTTGCCTGGCCGCCCGGGGCACATTTCATGCATAGACCGCGCTGGCAAAGAGTGGAAGGTTCAAGTTAGAATTTTGGATAAGTTGCATGCCCAGCCATGGGCAAAGCCACCTGATAGGGAAGCGAAAATACGGAACCTAACTTTTATTTCGGAAGAGGAACGACTGCAGCTTCCCCGCATTATTTTTGATAATGTGGATGAGGGAACACGACCTTCCTCACTGGTATTTTGATTATGAAGGTAAGAAGAAAGAACTCAAAAAACCAGATGTGATTAAGGCAGTTTGGGATCACTTCCAGGTGTGCAATTGCAACCTCGAAGATGATAGCAATAGTCAAGAGGAAAGTGGCAATCAAGGCCAGGGACGTAGTCATGGTCGAGGAAGACGCGGTCGCGGAGCACGCGGTGGGGGTCGGGGTCGCGGTCAGGTTCGTCGTAATGGACCACGCGGTCAGGCTCGTGGTAGTGGAGCACGCGGTCGGGCTCGCGGTCGTCAACCGCGCGGTGGTGGTCAGAGACGCGGAGTTCGAGCGCGCGGAAGTAGTCAGGTTGCACGTGAGAGGTATGGCAGTGACCGCGCGCTCCATTATCAGAGACAGAATGCGAAAAAAAGGAGAAGAACTAGCAGTGAAGAAGAAGAAGAAGAAGAAGAAGAAGAAGAAGAGGAGGAGGAGGAGGAGGAAGATGAAGAAGAAGAAGAAGAAGAACAGCAACAACAAGAGTGTGGAGAACAGAAGGAGCAAGAACAAGCAGCTGTAGCAGAGCAAGAAGAAGAAGAAGAAGATGATGATGATGATGGAGACATAGAAGAAAGCAGCAACAGATAAAAGTGTCGTGTGATGAAAGATTCAGACACAAGTTCAGAATCAGACTTTTCGATTGACTCTGCAGAAGTCAGAGCTTGTGTTAGAAGAAACTATGGTAGGCAGTTTAGGCAGCTAAAAGAACTAGAACGCCGTGCAGCACGTCTTTGAAAATCAAAGGTTTTATCTCTCACTTCACCCCCTCATTACCTTCCCCCCGGGGGTGGGGGGGGGAGGGGGGGGGGGCTGTCGGTGGTCGGGCCCCGGGTGTACATTGACAATCCTGCTGCTAGTGTTCATTCAACATGTTTTCATTTTGCTTTTCCCTTTTGTGATGCAATCGACTGCAGCGGCTTGCCGCAAATACGCGTGATCGTCCCGCCAGCCTGTCGCCACGTCCAAGCACCGCCCACCCGGTTGGTCGGGTGTCAAGCTGTCGCGCCGCGCCGCTAAGTCAACGAACTAAAGTCAAAAATAAATAGAATTCATTATTTATCTTGCTTTACTCTTACAACTAAATACAAAACCACATTTTCAGCTGTTGTGACAGTTGCATTTTTGAGAGCAACACCCCCCCCCCCCTCTTACTGCTGTCGGTGGTCAGTTGTTCATAAAATGTTTTATATTATGTTTCTTTATTTTGTGACGCAATTGTTTGCAGCTGCTTAGCAGAAATACGCATGAGCGCATTACACACTCGTCCCGCTCATCTGCAGCCACATTCCCTTCCTCCCTCCTCCCCCCCCCCCCCCCCCGGTGGTCGGGTGTCGAGCGATCGCCGCTAAGTCAATAAACCAAAGTCAAAACTAAATATAATTAATTTTTCCTCTTGTTTTACTCTTAAAACAAAATAGAAAAGCAGATTTGCCACCGTTGCGCATTTTGACAGATAAAATTTGGACTTCAGTAAAAAATTTGGAAGAAATCGGACGGATTTCAGGTTATGTTACTTAATAAACACTAAGTCAAGTATAGACACTCAAAATGAATGGAAAACTAGTTTTTAGTACATAAAAACATTAGTATTCATGAAATCGTGATGATTTCTGTTGATTTCAATACCTTGCAAAAATAGTCAAAATAGGCTGAAATTTGGTAAAACCAAGCCTATCCTGTTTGTCCGAATTGGTTGTTATATGGGGCATTGCGTATGTATGGAGTATTAATATAGGTTATGGGGTATAGGGTATGTATGGAGTATAGGTTATGGGGTATAGGGTATCGGGTATGTGGTGTGAAGAATAATAGAGTATAGGGTATGTTTGAAGTAATGGGTATGGGGTATGTAAGGGATTCGATATAAATCTATATATAGTGTTAATAAAAATCAGCTATACATCTAGATAAACAATAAAAATCAAAATTTCTACTGCCGGCCGGTTTTCTTGATATATTGAATATTATTGATATAAAAATAAGTTACTTTTTTAGTATTAATAATTTAGCAGCTAACTAATTTTCCTTTTATTATATTAATAGTTATATAATTAATAATAAAATTAGATAGTAAGCGATGAATTACTTCGACTGCAGCCAGTCCTCATCGTCTTCCTCCTGATCGTCTTCCTCCTCACCATCTTCCTCCTGATCATCTTCCTCCTGATCATCTTCCTCCTGATCATCTTCCTCCTCGACATGCTCGATATTTTCTTCTTCTTCCTGTTTGGCACCCTCTTCCTTTTCGGCACCCTCTTTCTGTTCTGCACCCTCGGGACACAGACATCGACAGGTGGTTCAAGGTGTAACGGATTAGTACACCTGATACAGGTCGTAGCTCCATGAGAGACATCGATTCTCTGATTGCAGGCACAACATTCTATGTTCGGTTCTTCCTCTTCTGCACCCTCACTCCCGTTGTCAGAGTCAGAGCTCGATGTTTTGGGCTTTTTGCTACTTACGCTGGCAAGGACTGCAGCTGGCACTGGGGATTTGCGCTTTTGAGACTCTTTTACCATTTTCTCTCTGAACCTTTGATCCATCTCTTTGCAGCCTGCATCATACTGTGCTGACTCTTCCTCTAACTGCGTGCTAGTCTGCTTTGCGGGCGTGGCAGGTGCTGCAGTCGCAGTGACAACCTGGCTTCCTGTTACGCTGGCAGGGGCGGCAGGTACAGTGACAGCCTGGCTAGCTGTTACGCTGGCATTGGCGGCAGGCTCAGTACTAGTATCCTCACGCACTTCTGCACCAATCGTTGGTAAACTGCCCCCGATCACAGGCGTGCGAAGGGAAGTAAAGATCGATCTGAGATTGTCCGGACAATAGAACAAATCATCAAAAAACTGCCTTTCTCCTTCCATCGCTTCACAACATACGCAAGGTCATATTTGTTGTGCGGAAAATTAGCATTCAGGGCATAGCCTGGGCCCGCCTTTTTGATGACATCTCGGTACTTATCGTCCACCTACATCGTTACATCGTTATGATGTGTGTTTAAATGAAACCAGATACAAACATATGCGTGCACATTAGATATGACCATAACAATACTAACCTCCCAAAGCACCCACTCTCCAGGGTGAATCATATTTGATATCCCAGTCAACAACCCAAGCTTGGGATAAGTCACTGCGACTTGGTAGGGAGTATTCTTCAAGCCACCATCTGTTGTTTCAAAGACGATGCTGTCATAATCTATGTTGGTTGTCTCTCCCTCAGGCCATATAACATTTGCCACCTAGACAAACAACACTGTATGAGGGGGGGGGGGGGGTATGGACTATACGGGTATGGGGGGGGGGGGGGGGATGGGCGATACGGAGATGTGGAATAGACCATATGGAAATATGGGACAGAGTGGAAATAGAAGATAAAACGTTGCTGGAAGGTCGATGATTAGCAAGCGACATGGACGGTATCAGGTAGGAGGGGGGGGGGGGGGGCGATGCCGGTATGGGGGGGACGATACCGGTATGGGAGGGACGATACCGGTATGGGGGGGGGGGGTATGGGCTATACGGGTATGGGAGGGGGGGGGGGGGGGGGATGGGCGATACGGAGATGTGGAATAGACGATATGGAAATATGGGACACAGTGGAAATAGAAGATAAAGGGTTGCTGGAAGATCGATAATTAGCAAGCGACATGGACGGTATCGGATAGGGGGGGGGGCGATACCGGTATGGGGGGGGGGGGGGGGATGGGCGATACGGAGATGTGGAATAGACGATATGGAAATATGGGACACAACAGTGGAAATGGAAGATAAAGGGTTGCTGGAATATCGATAATTAGCAAGCGACATGGACGGTTAGGGGGGGGGGGGGGGGGTATGGGCTATGCGGGTATGGGGGGGGATGGGCGATACCGGTATGGGGGGGGGGGGGGGGGGGGGGAATGGACGATACCGGCATGGGGTGATCGCGTTTCTTGAGCTTTTCCCAGCACTCAGCACGCACTGTACACTTATCAGTGAGCATTTCAACAGGACCCCACAGGCTGTCGAGTGGAATCTTGGTCCCATAACGAGAGAGAGAGAGAGAGAGAGAGAGAGAGAGAGAGAGAGAGAGAGAGAGAGAGAGAGAGAGAGAGAGAGAGAAAGCTAAGCAGCCGAGAAGACAACATTATGTCTTCTCTCTGCGTAGCCTTCCAGTTACTGGTGACAGTTATGAAAGGAGAGAGAGAGAGAGAGAGAGAGAGAGAGACAGAGCGAGAGAGAGACAGAGAGAGAGAGACAGAGAGAGAGACAGAGAGAGAGGGGAGAGAGAGAGAGAGAGAGAGAGAGAGAAAGATAGAGAGACAGAGAGAGAGAGAGAGAGAGAGAGGGAGAGAGAAGAGAGAGGAGAAGGAGAGAGAGAGAGAGAGAGAGGAGAGGAGAGAGAGAGAGAGAGAGAGGAGAGAGGAGAGAGAGAGAGACACACAGAGAGAGAGAGAGAGAGAGAGAGAGGAGAGAGAGGGAGAGAGAGGAAGAGAGAGGAGAGATAGAGAGAGAGAGAGAGAGAATAATAATAAGCATAAAAATAAAAGTACGATACATTTTCATACCCCCCCCCCCCAAATGATACATAATTTCTTCTCCTGACGATCCCCCCCCATGTGTTTTCTCTCTCTCTCTCTTTCTCTCTTCAATCTTATTACCGGCAAGGCGCCCCATGTTCTTTTTGACTCCACGTAGTCGACATAGGCCGCAAAACCTTGAAATGGAGCCACGGTTTTCTCAAAAGTATCGACCAAAATGGAGCCACGGTTTTCTCAAAAGTATCGACCACATATTGTGTAATATGCTTTGACACGGCCGTCTGCAACGCTTCTTCTTCCTCTTCAGCATTATGAGGAGTAACGGTCTTTTCCTCCTCCCAATCAGAAGTCTCTGCTACAGCACACACACACAAAAAAAACAAAAAAAAAATGATACAAGAATATGCAGTGGTATGGCAAAGAAGGAGAAGCTTGAGAAGAAGAACAAGGCACTGTTACCTTGTTCACCTGATTCAGCAGGAACAGAAGCGTCGTCCGCCATGACGGTTGATCTGGGGAGGGGGGGGGGGGGTGGGTTTTTCCCTCTTTTTTTGGGTGGGCGCACAACGTATTCCGTAGGGGCCCATTTCCAGAATGAAGAAATTATTGCGATGCCTGCGGACAGATCCACAATGCTTCGGCCCCCCCTACCATTATTGGCTTTTTTTGCTTGCAAAAAAAACCGCTATTTTGGCCACACAACAGAACCTGATCTCAACGTGTGAGACTGCTATGACCCTCCACCCTGCGTTCTAACTTCGATGATTATAGCGACAAATTTCAGTGCTAAGAATCATCGGAATATTCCCAAGATGATTCCTCGTGGCTTTGAGCTTTGATGCGAGGATGTCTGAAGAATGATCAGATGATCCAGAGGACCCTGACAGATCTAACGGTAGTGCCACAGCGGAAACCTCTTGACCACATGTCTGAACATCTAGAACATTGCAGGAATACTATGCTTGCATGTGAAGATGATTCCAAGAACAGCAGTGACAGCTCTGACGGTTCCGAGAACAGCTCGCCATCGGACGGTTCACCCGAACTCTCTAACCATATGCGTCCTTCCAATTAAATAAAATAATTTGACAGACAAGTTACCCAAGAACACCAAACACTAGAAGCTCCGTTACTTGTTCCCTCCAGACTTGAAGGTCCAGAGTGACCTTGTACATTGGAAGAAACTACTCAAACTTAAGGAGTGGGGGGGGGGGGGGGTATGGGCTGTACGGGTATAGGTTCGTTTCTGAATGTAATACTAGCGTAGTACGTTTTGGTTGTCCATATGCAGATGCTTCCGAGGTTGCCTCTGGCGATGCAGACGACAGCTCGGACGGTTTGTCTGGAATCTTTTGAGATATTGAGATAAGTGAATGATAAAGAACAGGGAGGGGGGGAGGGATATGGGCTATAGGGGTATAGGTTCGTTTCTGAATGCAAGACTATCAATATTACGCTCTGCAAGCGTAGTACGTTTTGGTTGTTCATATGCAGATTCTTCCGAGGATGCCTCTGGCGATGCTGACGACAGCTCGGACGGTTTGTCTGGAATCTTTTGAGATATTGAGATAAGTGAATGATAAAGAACAGGGGGGGGGGGGGGGGTATGGGCTATACGGGTATAGGTTCGTTTCTGAATGCAAGACTATCAATATTACGCTCTGCAAGCGTAGTACGTTTTGGTTGTCCATATGCAGATGGTTCCGAGGATTCCTGCAGCAATTCCGACGACAGCTCGGACGGTTCGTCCCGAGTCTTCTCTCTCTCTCTCTCTCTCTCTCTCTCTCTCTCTCTCTCTCTCTCTCTCTCTCTCTTGCACTTCTGCTTTTGCGTTACTGCACATAAGCAACTGGTTGTTGACGGACCTGACGATTCGATCGTCCTAGCGGGTAGAGGGAATTGTCACTTACGTCCCTTCACGGGACGTATTACCCATGCCAGGCCCGAGGCCTTAGTCTGATAGCCAGGAATGCTTTGCAATTTACTTTTATGCACTGCCTCCTAATATATATCTATATATCTGTCCTGAATGTCATACTATCATACGCTCTGCACATGTTGTACGTTTTGGTTGTCTATATGCAGATGGTTCCGAGGATTCCTCTAGCGATTCCGACGACAGCTCGGACGGTTCGTCCCGAATCTTTTGTGAATCAGATAATCAGATAGAGGGTTACAGGCGGGGGGGGGGGGGGGGGGTATGGGCGATACGGGTATGTGCTATACGGGGATTGATTGATTGCATCTCAAACCAGCAACACAAGCCAATTTTTACAAGTCTTTTTGCTGGTTGCCTGTACTTGGGGTAAATTGGAGCTGCTCCGAAGGATAACATCTTTTACACCGCCGACTCATGGGCAAGGCTCGATAATTCGGGTCGCACATAGCCGGATCGTTGAATGTATAAGGTGCCCCGTGTTGACCAGGCCTTCCCGAACGGTCAGGATGCCAGTCGCAACCCCATCAAGATCACTTTGTCTGGGTGCTGCCCGTCCAGTTGGGCAGCACCAACCAAATTGGCGAGAGCTCGAGTCCCCTGGGGGGGACATTTTGTTACTATTATAGGTTGGGGGGGGGGGGACGATACCGGTATGGGGGGGGGGGGGGGTTATGCATGTGGCTGGATCTGGTTTGCAGATGCTGAACTTTATCGCAAGTACAAGAAGCGGTTCAAGCGCAGACAGGCACGTAAGCGGCGGGCTGCGCAACAGAAAGCGCAAGCAAAGATAGCTACGTTTTTACACGGTGGCTGTGAACCACGTGCGCAACATGAACCATATCAACGTTTATCAACACTTATTGGCCGCGCTATCACGGAGCACGATGGAGTCTCTGTCGCAGAAGCTTTTGAACTGGTGATGCGATGGAAAGAAAAGCACCCTGCGGTGTCGAAGGCAGCGACGGAGAATGTCTGGGACGTTTTGGGTATTCTTCTTTGTCCTACTGGTTGTTTTTTCATTTTGGGAAATTTTCATAGTTTGGGAAAAGTTTTTCAGTTTGGGAAAATTTTCCCAAACTGGGAAAACCTTCATTGGTGCATTCAGGTCTGGAATTGGTTGTTTCAGATGGCTTAGTGCCCAGGTTTCTGAAAGTGACTTCATTTACAGTGGAGCAGGAAGGGGTTCTGGCAGAACGTCCGACCCTTATACGCCCTCCTGATCGACCAGTAACCTAGAGAAGTGGGTCCGTATGGATGAAGTCTTGGGTTCGGCTATAGCTTTTAAAAAGCTAGATGCCGATCACAACTTGTGCATTCTTATATCAAAATTTGCTTTTGAATAATACTGTTTGTTTTAATTAAATTAGACAACAGTTCCCCTACAATACCTCCGTATCCGGATTATTATTAGTACTGATGATTGTACTAAAACATAGATTTTTGTGAGTGTCTGGGAAACATTTTCTCAATCTGTGAACTATTGTCCTAATCTGGGAAAATCTTCCCAAGCTAGTAAATGTTTTCTCAAAACAGGAAAATATTTTCCCGGATTGAGAAAATAATTCCTACTTAGGGAAAATTTCAAGAGTAATCCATATCTAGAAACCTGTTTCCCATTCTGGAAAATATTCCCAATTTGGGAAACACATCCAAACACTACGGGGACACGACCCGCAAAATAATTTGCGATTCGCAACGAGTCGCAGAATATACGGCGACAAATTGCGATTCGCAAAATTTGTGGACTTTCGCAAAATTATTTGCGTATCGCAAAATAAATTGCGAATCGCAAACTATTTTGCGAATCGCAGACTCATTTTGCGATACGGAGAATATATTGCGAATCACAAAATATTCTGTGATTCGCAAAATTAGTCTGCGATTCGCAAAATAATTTGTGATTCGCAACAAATGTTTTATGATTCGCAAAATTTGTTGTGAATCACACAATAATTTGCGATTCGCAAAGTTGGTTGTGAATCGTTGCGATTCTCAATTTTTTTTCACAATATATTAAAGGCTTCCGGTTCCAGTGCTGTTTCAAATCCAATGGAAGACATTTTTAATTTATGAACTTAACGTATTAAATGTCTACTAACATCAAACCTGCAAGTCTCTTCTCTTCTCTCCTCTCCTCTCTTTTCCTCTCTTCTCTTCTCTTCTCTGTTCTTTTTCTTTTCTTTTCTTTTTTCTTTTCTTTTTTCTTTTCTTTTTTCTTTAAGAAGAAGAAGGAAGAAGAAAGAAGTAAGAAGGAAGAAGGAAGAAGAAAGAAAAACAAAAAGGAAATTGAGAATCGTAAAATTTTTTTGATTCACAAAATAAGTTGCGATTCTTGTCGGGACGTGTGCAACAATTTTGCGAATCACAAAACATTTTGCGATTCGCAAGATATTTTGCGAATCGCATGAAATTTTGCGAACCGCATAGAAATTTTGCGAATCGCAACTTATTTTGCGATTCGCAAATAGATTTTCTCTTCTCTCCTCTCCTCTCCTCTTCTCTTCTCTTCTCTTCTCTTTTCTTTTTCTTTTCTTTTTCTTTTCTTTTTTCTTTTCTTTTTTCTTTTCTTTTCTCTTTTCTTTTCTCTTTTCTTTTCTCTTTTCTTTTCTCTTTTCTTTTCTCTTTTCTTTTCTCTTTTCTTTTCTCTTTTCTTTTCTCTTTTCTTTTCTCTTTTCTTTTCTCTTTTCCTTTCTCTTTTCTTTTCACTTTAAGAAGAAAGAAGAAAGAAGAAAGAAGAAAGAAGAAAGAAGAAAGAAGAAAGAAGAAGAAAGACTCTCTTTTCTTTTCTCTTTTCCTTTATCTTTTCTTTTTCTTTAAGAAGAAAAAGAAAGAAGAAAGAAGAAAGAAGAAGAAAGAAGAAAGAAGAAGAAAGAAGAAGAAAGAAGAAGAAAAAAGAAGAAAAAAGAAAGAAGAAAAGAAGAAGGGAGAAGAAGAAGAAGAAGAAGAAGAAGAAGAAGAAGAAGAAGAAGAAGAAGAAGAAGAAGAAGAAGAAGAAAAGGAGAAGAAGAAGAGGAAGGAGGAAGAGAAGGAAGAAGAAGGAAGGAGGAAGAAAGAAAAAGAAGGAGAAGAAGGAAGAAGAAAGAAGAAGAAGTAGTATTAATAACTATACACTCATCCGTAATTATTTAAATTACTGTAATACGCTTATGCCTATGAGCGACAAGTTTTATTAAAAGGAGTGACTGCGCAAAAAAGATTATTAATATATATTTGTTAATGATTTCATTATTATTGAATAGTAATTGTAGCCTCTGTGCACTGAGAAGTGTTGTTAGCCGGTAACCGGCAGCCGGCATCTGAGCAGCCGGCATCTTATTTTTGCGATTCGCAATTATTTTTGCGATTCGCTATAGTATGTCTGCGCAGTCACAATCTTGCGATTCGCAATTATTTTTGCGATTTGCAATTATTTTTGCGATTCACAATTATTTTTGCGATTCGCTATAGTATGTCTGCGCAGGCATCATCTTCGATTCGCAACTATCTTTGCGATTCGCCATTATTTTTGTGATTCGCAAGTATTTGCAAATATGTCTGCGCATCGCAACTCAGTATGTGTGCGAATCGCAATCTGTCACGGTGTAGTGGTGTGTGCAGATGCGAGAAAGCTTGTTCCTACCAATTGTCCGCCGCACGTTCCGCACGAATTAAAGAACAGTCTAGCTTTTTGATGGCGTACCATGCTTCAGGCTAACTAACACCGCCTACTCCGTGCAGCTGGTAACATTGGAAGTAATGAATCTTCCATTTTTCTTGCGTTCGGATCACGCTTTCAAATTTTCACCGTTTCGACATCATTTCAGGGCACTCCAAGCCAAAAATATTGAAGAAGTGGCTGATCCCTCTTCTGGAAGACCTGCAAGGTGGAGCGTACAATCTCTTGTTTACTGCCGCCGACTACATCGCGCAAGTCCAGCTGCTCTGCCATAAGCAGCTGGACCAGGGCTGCTGCAAGTGCGAAATGACAGCGATCAAAGTGGAGGATTTCTACGTGCAAGAAACCACAGCCAAACGATACCAGGGTATGATATCCGGTATGAAAGGGTATGATACCCGGGGTGTATCATAAACCCATACCCCTAGTCCCATACCCCTATCACATACCCCGGAATATGATACCCCTGTCCCATACCCCTGTTCCATACATCGGGGATGGTATGGGGGCCGGGGGAGAGTATCATATCCCAGGGTACGGGGGAAGGGCATCACACCCCAGGGGTATGGGAGGGGGGGTATGGGAGGGGGGTATGGGGAGGGGGGGAGGGCGGGGGGGGGGGGGGGTATCATACCCCGGGGTATCATACCGGGTATCATACCTGGGTATCGTTTGGCTGTGAACCTGTCGGAAAAACTGCTGAACTGCATGCAACCATCCGCGTTGCAGTTCCAGTCTTGATCCATTTATAAATAAACTTTGAAATATATTAATATCTACATGTAGATACCGGAAAAGTCTTTGATAAATTTTAATAAGACAGTGAAAATAATGATTGTTGTACTTGAATTTACAACAAACATGTTTCGCATGGTCAAAATGATTGCGATTCGAAAAGCATGTCTGCAATTCGCAAAGTTGTCTGCGATCCGCAAACTGATTTGCGATTCGCAAATAATTCTGCGAATAATAACTTATTTTGAGAAACAACAACCTATTGTGATTAGCAATTTCTTGCTAAACGCGAATGTATTATGTCTGCGATTCGCAAAACACTTCTGCGATTCACAAAATTATTTGTGATTCGCAAAACACTTCTGCGAACAACAACTTATTTTGAGGAACAACAACCTGCTAAACGCACATGTATTATGTCTGCGATTCGCAAAACACGTCTGCGATTCGCAAAAGTATCTGCGATTCGCAAATAATTTTGCGAATAACAACTTATTTTTAGAAACACAACCTATTTATTTGCGAAACGCAAAAAAAAATTGCGAAACGCAGAGCAAAAAGCTGCGAATCGCAAAATAAATGATGCGAATCGCAAAATAAACGTTGCGAATCGCAAAATAAATCTGTGATTCGCAAAATATTCTGCGATGCGCAACTTATTTTGCGACCCCTTTCCCCGTAGTGAAATCTGGGAAAATATTTCCCAAACTGGGAAACATTTCCCAGTTTGGGAAAGATTTTGCATGTCCCTACTGTCCAAGTCTGGGAATAATATTTCCAATATGGGAAAAATTTTCCCAGATCCAATTTTTTTTTTGTTTTGGAAAATATTTTCCCGATTAAGGAAAATATTTTCCCAAATCAGGAAAATATTTTCCCATCGGGAAAATATTTCCTATATTGGGAAAAATTTTCCCACTTATTTTGAGGTGTTGTCGCCATAGTGGCATACACATTACATACATACATAGTTCACATATTAGTATGTGACATAGGTATACATACATAGTTACTGTACCTGGAGTAGTTGCGGATGTTGGGGTTCATGCACGGGGTTAGCCAGGTCGACCAGTCGTAATTGCAGGTAAGAAGCAGAATGGTGTAACGCTCCCTCTTGGTTTTGAAAGCCAAGATGAGCTTGCACAGGGCCTGGGCGATATTGGCGGTCAGGAACGTAGAGTTGGTCCCGACTTGCATCACCCTGAAGCCTTGATCGTCACCATCATGGCCATGACCTTGACCATTCGATTATGCTCCACCTGTACCATGTATGTATTTCATATATGTATGTATGTACGTGCGTTTATGAGTGTAAGTACCTGTCCGAAAACGTCCATGTCCACGATATGGGCTCCAAATCCCAACATGTGCCTGGCGGTATTATCTCCTGCACCATCATACTCGAGGTTAAGCTGCCACGCTTGCATGGTCCTCGGCTGCCACAGCGCCCAGTGGATGATGGCAGCCAACATCGTGATGTTACTGTTGACGCCTTTTCGACGGCGCCCTCGAGATAGGTGAAAATAAAATGGTGGTCATTGGTGTGGACAGTTGTCATCTCCACACACAGACGAAGAACCCTCTTCATGACGACTGGCGGCTTCATGTCGGTAGAAATGACCAGTGAAAAAAGATCCAATGGGGCGCCTTTCTTCCTCTTCATGGCCTCCACTCTGCAGGTGCGATGAAGCTACAGCGCACAGTTCAATGATCTGTTGAAGTTGAGGATAGAGGCTGATAGATAGCAGACCTTGTGATGGAGCTGGCTGCGGCGGCGCCAATCCTGCGCCTCCGCCTCGCTCTTGAAGCCCTTGGCATGCTCAGAGACAAGTGCCGTGCAGATGTCATCCTTGGAAAAGTCTCCCTCTAAACAAAACAGTACATAAAGATTACTTACTGTACACAGCAGATTGACATGAATCAAATTTTGAAAGTAATACCTCGAACAAACTCCACATTCTTGAAGTGAAGTCTCCACGCCTTGTTGATGGTGGCGTCGGTTGGTGGAAGATCTGGATCTGCCTGCGATCCATGAATCAAACAACCCTCACGCTAGTGCTCCCTGACGTACTGCTGCACGCGCGCGTCCTGCGCCATCTCCTGCAGCTTCCATTTACCGGTCGACATTATTTCCGGATCGACGGAGAATCTCTCGCAAAGCAAGACGACACACATGTCAGCGACATGAGGATGCATAGAAGATGACTTCACAAAAATTTTATTGTTGTTGGCCCAAAGCTTCCTTGCTCTTGCCAAAACCTTGTCGGAGATGTCATAAATCCGTTGCCATGCGACCTTGCATACCTGTTCCGTCTGATAAAAGTATTGGGTGGACCCATCATACTGTTCCATAGCCTCAAGTTGGTTGGAAATCCAAGTGTATACTTCACGCAAGAACAAAGAAAACGGCTAACTAGGGGGGGTCACTTTTTCCGAAATTTTTCAAGACATTATGTCAATTTCTCCCAAACTAACAGGAGCTTATTTATATTGCTTCCACTGTTTGTAGAAAGCATAGGAATGATAATAAAAAGTGTTTTTATTAATGTTAAATCACTTTAACTTAAAAAAAAAGACTGATTTTTAACCGGTCCGAAACCACGTTTTACGACGATTTTTCTATGTTTATTTGGTGTCGGCAATCAGAATATAACAGCGTGCCGTTGCGATAACAAAGGAAACCAGCTTTATTTATCATTATAGCATTATTTTACTTTATTTTCCTCACTTCTACTCACAAATTAGCTTGCGGACTTAGTTTTTTTTAGGTAGGGGGACGTGTCGGGAGGGGAAGGATAGAGGAGGAGTGGAACGGAGAGAAGCATGCAACGAAGATGCAATTGATTTGCACACATATCGTTCTAAGCAAATATTAACTAATTATTATAATATTACAGAAGCTTAGTTGGATTTGAAATTGATCTGAATGATAGGTGCTCACGTGCACACGCAGGCATCAAAAAGATCAAAGTGTATCTCCAAGTGCCTACAAAAAAAAAACAAGCTGATTGCATGTACGAGCGAGGATAGCCTACCTTTGCATGCATACGCATGTATTATTTGTGATTCAATGCCATTGATGCTAGAGCAAACTCAAACCCAAGGGTGATGAGTTAGTGTGGGTGCTGGGCGTGACGTTAACGTTCCGGGGAGGTGTGGTGTTTACACAAGAATCACGAGCTTGCAATATAGCAAGAAGTTTTGCAATATCGCTAGTCTCGTTATTCTGTTTGTTTTTGTTAGTTTTTCTGCTCTTTGGCTGCTCTTGCTCTTCTTCAGTATCTTCTTCGTCTGCCTCATCGTTTACTTCAGTCTTACCTCTTTTCTTCCTGTTCTGTTTATTCTTCTTTTTTCCTTGGCAAGCCTCTCCTTCTCCTCTTTTTCCTTGGCAAGCCTCTCCTTCTCCTTCTCCTTCTCCTTCTCTCTTTCCTCCTTCTCCTTCTCCTTCTCTCTTTCCTTCTTCTCCTTCTCCCTTTCATTCCTCTCCTTCTCCCTTTCCTTCCTCTCCTTCTCCCTTTCCTTCTCTCTTTCCTTCCTTTCCTCTTCCTTAGCCTTGGCCATGTCTGCCAACAGCTTCTTGCTGTGAGCCTCCAGCATGGTGTTAAGGATTGATCTGACTCCTTCCTCTGACACGCCACCAGCTGCAGTCTCCTAAGCATCATTGTATATGTGTTGATTTTTGCACACACACACAAACAAACGATTTTGATACCTTTTTGTTTCCGCCAGTCTTCGTGACCTTTCCCCCTACAGAGAAATCTGACGTTTGCTTGATGACAAGGAAGACGAGAATGAGGAAGAAGATGAAAAGAAGACAAAGAAAGAAAAAGAAATACCTTTTGGAGACTTCTTGCTTGATTTAGGCTCCGGCTGAATCTCTTCCTCCTGAAGTTCTCCGACGATCTCATTCTCCGCCAAACTTCCTGTTCACATTAAAAAATAAAAAAAAAAAAAAAAAAAAGAAAAAAAAAAGAACGCAAAGTTGTGATATATATGTATGTCTACAATGCTGTCATGACATAACGCTTAAATGTAAAGCAAACATACCATGCTTCAATTTCTTTACTCGTGACGAAGACCGAGGTTCCCCCAGGTGAGTGAGCTCCCTCTTGCGCTGCAGAGCAAAGGCAACATAATTAAGAATGCAAAAAATAAAGCAAAGTGCAAAGCAAAGGCAACATAATTTCACCCGGTTCGCTTCCTGGATCAGCAAAATCTCCTTCCTTCTCCACTTGCGCAAAATCTCGGGATTGGTCGGGTTCCCGACAAGGGGCAAGAGCATGGGTTTGACTTGGTTTTTAAAGTTCAATGGAGACGGAGGCAAAAGACAGGAATGCTTCAGGTTGAACCAATAAAAATTCAACAACTGAAACTCCTGCTTCTTATCACCCGTGCTATCCGGATCCAAGTCGCGAAGCGCCAGGATGGAGCGATGAGAACCTCAAACAAAGTACACGAATCTGAGTGTACTATAATCAGAATATACATATTATTTCAAATATTAATAATATTATGAGGGCATTTCAACCCCCCCCCCCCCCCGGAACCCGTCTCCGGAACCCGTCCCGGAATCCGTCTTCGGAACCTAGTGCATGTGAGAAAAATATACCTCGGATTATCTCATACTTGTTCTTGCTGCGCCAATCATCAGGAAAAGTGATTGCCAGCCTATTAGCAAAAGAAAGAAAATGCAGGCAGAAGCAATCATGAATTTACCCAGGAGCGTTTTGGGAAACTTCCCCCTCCGAAGTCTCCACTTGCGTGACCTCGTCCAACTTGAAATTGTTGTAGCGGGTGAGATACACCCCGATCACCGCCGCGGTCTCCCGCAGCTTGCCGTCATCGGTGTAATGCTTCATCAGCAAACTAAAAAGTATTCAACATCAGCCTGGCTACTTCCCCCTCCCCACCCCCGCTACCGACAACATAAGTCGCGACGCAGCCACAAAAACAACAGCAACCAGCCAAAAGTAGGGGGGATAGCGATAGAAACTCATGAAAAACAAAAATAAAACAAAAGGAAAAAAAACAGCGGCAAAAACACTCATACCGGAAGCGACGCGAGCCCCCCCCCCCCACCCCCCCCCCCCCCCGCTACCGACAACATAAGTCGCGACACAGCCACAAAAACAACAGCAACCAGCCAAAAGTAGGGGGGATAGCGATAGAAACTCATGAAAAACAAAAATAAAACAAAAGGAAAAAAAACAGCGGCAAAAACACTCATACCGGAAGCGACGCGAGCCCCCCCCCCCCATCCCCCCCGCTACCGACAACATAAGTCGCGACACAGCCACAAAAACAACAGCAACCAGCCAAAAGTAGGGGGGATAGCGATAGAAACTCATGAAAAACAAAAATAAAACAAAAGGAAAAAAACAGCGGCAAAAACACTCGTACCGGAAGCGACGCGAGCCCCCCCCCCCCCCCCCCCCCTCCCCCCCCTCCTACCATTTTGGCACCCTGTCGGAATAAACCATGGTTTGTGGGGAGCAGGAGGAGTTGGGAGCTCATATTTGCAGGGTGGCTAGCCCCAGTCTCGATGTTGATGCTGATATGATTTTTCCGAATTCACGCAAATATTTGCGTTAGGGCAGTGTCCTGAATGCCAAAATCCTTTGTTTTCTTTTGCACCCCCGCTACCGACAACATAAGTCACGACACAGCCACAAAAACAACAGCAACCAGCCAAAAGTAGGGGGGATAGCGATAGAAACTATGAAAAACAAAAATAAAACAAAAGGAAAAAAAAACAGCGGCAAAAACACTCATACCGGAAGCGACGCGAGCCCCCCCCCCACCCCCCCCCCCCCCCCGCTACCGACAACATAAGTCGCGACACAGCCACAAAAACAACAGCAACCAGCCAAAAGTAGGGGGGATAGCGATAGAAACTCATGAAAAAACAAAAATAAAACAAAAGGAAAAAAAACAGCTGCAAAAACACTCATGCCGGAAGCGACGCGAGCCCCCCCCCCCCCCCCCCCCCCCGCTACCGACAACATAAGTCGCGACACAGCCACAAAAACAACAGCAACCAGCCAAAAGTAGGGGGGATAGCGATAGAAACTCATGAAAAACAAAAATAAAACAAAAGGAAAAAAAAACAGCGGCAAAAACACTCATACCGGAAGCGACGCGAGCCGCCCCCCCGCCCTCGTACCATTTTGGCACCCTGTCGGAATAAACCATGGTTTGTGGGAAGCAGGAGGAGTTGGGAGCTCATATTTGCAGGGTGGCTAGCCCCAGTCTCGATGTTGATGCTGATATGATTTTTTCGGAATTCACGCAAATTTTTGCGTTATGGCAGTGTCCTGAATGCCAAAATCCTTTGTTTTCTTTTGCACCCCCGCTACCGACAACATAAGTCGCGACACAGCCACAAAAACAACAGCAACCAGCCAAAAGTAGGGGGGATAGCGATAGAAACTCATGAAAAACAAAAATAAAACAAAAGGAAAAAAAAACAGCGGCAAAAACACTCATACCGGAAGCGACGCGAGCGCCCCCCCCCCCCCTCCTCGCTCCCGACGTAAGTCGCGACACAGCCACAAAAACACCAGCAACCAGCCAAAAGTAGGGGGGATAGCGATAGAAACTCATGAAAAACACAAATAAAACAAAAGGAAAAAAAACAGCTGCAAAAACACTTATACCGGAAGCGACGCGAGCCCCCCCCCCTCCCCAACCCCCCCCCCCCCCCCCCGCTACCGACAACATAAGTCGCGACACAGCCACAAAAACAACAGCAACCAGCCAAAAGTAGGGGGGATAGCGATAGAAACTCATGAAAAACAAAAATAAAACAAAAGGAAAAAAAAACAGCGGCGAAAACACTCATACCGGAAGCGACGCGAGCCGCCCCCCCCGCCCTCCTACCATTTTGGCACCCTTTCGGAATAAACCATGGTTTGTGGGAAGCAGGAGGAGTTGGGAGCTCATATTTGCAGGGTGGCTAGCCCCAGTCTCGATGTTGATGCTGATATGATTTTTTCGGAATTCACACAAATATTTGCGTTATGGCAGTGTCCTGAATGCCAAAATCCTTTGTTTTCTTTTGCACCCCCGCTACCGACAACATAAGTCACGACACAGCCACAAAAACAACAGCAACCAGCCAAAAGTAGGGGGGATAGCGATGAAAACTCATGAAAAACAAAAATAAAACAAAAGAACAAAAAACAGCGGCAAAAACACTCATACCGGAAGCGACGCGAGCCCCCCCCCCCCCCCCCCCCCGCTACCGACGTAAGTCGCGACACAACCACAAAAACACCAGCAACCAGCCAAAAGTAGGGGGGATAGCGATAGAAACTCATGAAAAAACAAAAATAAAACAAAAGGAAAAAAAACAGCGGCAAAAACACTCATACCGGAAGCGACGCGAGCCCCCCCCCCCCCCCCCCCCCGGTACCGACAACATAAGTCGCGACACAGCCACAAAAACAACAGCAACCAGCCAAAAGTAGGGGGGATAGCGGTAGAAACTCATGAAACAACGAAAATAAAACAAAAGAAAAAAAAACAGCGGCAAAAACACTCATACCGGAAGCGACGCGAGCCCCCCCCCCCCCCCCCCCCCCCGCTACCGACAACATAAGTCGCGACACAGCCACAAAAACAACAGCAACCAGCCAAAAGTAGGGGGGATAGCGATAGAAACTCATGAAAAACAAAAATAAAAACAAAAGGAAAAAAAACAGCGGGAAAAACACTCATATCGGAAGCGACGCGAGCCCCCCCCCCCCCCCCCCCCCCCGCTACCGACAACATAAGTCGCGACACAACCACAAAAACAACAGCAACCAGCCAAAAGTAGGGGGGATAGCGATAGAAACTCACGAAAAACAAAAATAAAACAAAAGGAAAAAAAACAGCGGCAAAAACACTCATACCGGAAGCGACGCGAGCCCCCCCCCCCCCCCCCCCCCCCCCCCCCCCGCTACCGACAACATAAGTCGCGACACAGCCACAAAAACAACAGCAGCCAGCCAAAAGTAGGGGGGATAGCGATAGAAACTCATGAAAAACAAAAATAAAACAAAAGAAAAAAAAACAGCGGGAAAAAACACTCATACCGGAAGCGACGCGAGCACCCCCCCCCCCCCCCCCCCCGCTACCGACAACATAAGTCGCGACACAGCCAAAAAAACAACGGCAACCAGCCAAAAGTAGGGGAATAGCGATAGAAACTCATGAAAAACAAAAATAAAACAAAAGGAAAAAAAACAGCGGGAAAAACACTCATACCGGAAGCGACGCGAGCCCCCCCCCCCACCCCCCCCCCACCCACCCCCCCCCCCGCTACCGACAACATAAGTCGCGACACAGCCACGAAAACAACAGCAACCAGCCAAAAGTAGGGGGGATAGCGATAGAAACTCATGAAAAAACGAAAATAAAACAAAAGAAAAAAAAACAGCGGCAAAAACACTCATACCGGAAGCGACGCGAGCCCCTCCCCGCTGACAGCAATTTTATTATGTCGCGACACAGCCACAAAAACAATGAGTTTCTTACCAATCCTGCCAGGTTTTGCCTGACACGAATTTGAAAAAGCCCGGAGCATGAAAGATCCTCACCTTGCCAGGTGGGACGTTGGTATTCTTCTCCTCCTCGTCCCCATCCTCGGATGCCGCCAGCGCCTCCTCCTCCTCCTCGGATGCCGCCTGCGCCTCCTCCTCCTCCAGACTCAGGGGGGACGAGGGCTGCTCCTCCTCCTCCTCCTCCTCCTCCTTCGTCCCCTTCCCCTTCCCCTTCCGCTTCCCCTTCTTTGCCTTCTTCTCCTCTTTCCCCTTTTTTTTCCCCTTCTCCCCCCCCCCTTGTCTAAGACTTCCTCTTCTTCTCCTTTGTCCCCTTCGTCCTCATCTTTTTCCTTCTTCGTCCCCTTTCCCTTCCCCTTCCCCTTCTTCTCCTCTTCCTCCTCATCATCGTCCTCTTTGTTCTTTGCTTCCTCTTTCTTCTTCTTCTTTGCCTCCTC
>WBZZ01004690.1:127500-170343 GCA_019918135.1 Paulinella micropora
CGGTCTGAACTTAACTTTCACAGCTATATTCCAAACTAGTTGTTCAAATGCTGTGATGTAGAGTGTGCTGGTCAGGGAAGAGAACGTCATCGACTTCAGCGTGCTATGCAACTTCGATTGAATGCTTCCGTTGGCTCCAGAGTCTGAGGAGGTGCCAAGCAGGAAATACTCCATCGATGACTTTGAGGATTCGACCACGCCTGTATACCAAGTCATGGGATTGCTGCCGCCGATGGTGTACAGACATCGTAAGAAGCCTTCACGGCCTTACAACATGAAGAAACGCAACCCAGGCAGCGTCAAGCTGCAGAGGCCTGCGGCGTTCGAGAAGTATTTGGGCATGACTTTTACGGAGCTTCAACACTTGGTGAATTCAGTTTGTTGCGACAAATGGAAGTGCTACTCATTTGTAGATACGCGTGATGTCATGGAGGCACGAGCGAAGACTTGTTCTATGTCTTTGAGCGAGCTATACAGTTGGGCTGTCGGCCAACTGGAGGCTATGCAGAAAAACGATGGCTCATTTCAGTACATGTACCAGACTGAGGCTATTTGCAGAGCGGCTTGGCAGCGAATTCACGCGGTCAGCACTGCAGTATTGAACAGAGCCCACAAGCTCTTGGCGAACAACAACAAGGTCTTTGCGAAGCTGTCGTCCGCACAGCCAGTCACTGAAGATCTTGTGGCGGTGCTGCTTTGTGAGAAATTTTCGACCAGCCCAGAAATATGCAGCGACTGCAAATGGAAGCTTCAAGAGATGGCGCGTGACGCTGGTGTCCACGAATACGTGCGCGACAACTGGAAGGACATCGTTGAGCGGTATGCAAACGGGATCTGCGAAAGCATCCGCGCTGACAGACCGCCTTCGAGTGTGACGATAAACAAGGTTTGGACGGCTGACTTTTCGTAAGTTGAGTTCATCAGGGGTAATTTCGCATTGATCGTGTTGTTCCAGTCTCACACTGTTACGTTTGTGTTTTAGATGGTGATTTTGCTAAGTGTGAATTTTGCACTGAGCTGGCAGCGGAGCATTCGATAGGTTTCAAGACTGAAACTGATGCTCAGGACTGGCGTCGGAGAAGTCGATTGCATAGCAAGTTGCATCGAGAAGCCCTGGTAGCCAGCATGATTCGAAAGAAGGGTGCCCCTGTCGACCAACATTCCACTGTGATTTCAACTGACATGAAACCTCCATTCAAAGTTCCTTCTTGCCGCCGCAGAGCAAAAGACTTCAAGGGGAAAATAGTCTTCAGGCTATGTCTTGGCATGACTACCTGTTGCACGACCGACACTCATTTCGTTTTTGCGTATCTCGAAGGCGCAGTGGAGCATAACGTGAACAGCAATATCACTATGCTGGCTTCGATTCTGCATTGGGAGCTGTGGGATCGACGCACTATGGCATCGTGGAAGCTGTACCTGGAATGGGATGGAGCAGGCGACAACACAGCGTGGGCCATGCTTGGCTTTGCCTCTGATATTGTCGACAGAGATGTCAGGGGAGAAGTCCAGACTCATCGAAAGCCTCCAGAGCACGGTCACGACGGCGACGACCAAGACTTCAGGGTGATGGACATTGGTTTGAAAAGCTCGTTCTTCGTTACCAACATCGCCCAAGCTCTCTTCAAGGCCATGTTGGCCTTCAAAACCAAGCGAGATCGCTACGTGCTGTTGATTCTCGGCTGCAACTACGACTGGCAAACTCATTACAGTCCCTGCATGAACAACCACATCAAGCACTACAACATGCCGTTGGCATACCGAATCAAGAAGCTGGAGCCGGGAGCGCTTCCGACTGCGGAGATCAAGACATGGGGGGATGCCCAAAAGGAGTGGCACGGGGAGCACGACAACGTGAAAGGGGCGCCACTTCAACTGTTCGTCAAGCGTCCAGGTCAATTTTTATCATTTCTTTTCCTTGGCTGTGTTGTTCATAGACAACGTTAATATTACTGTAACATACTAATTCTCCTTATTCTGTGTGTTTTTTTCTTTCAGAGACTGACCTTCCCCTGAAGCTCCCTGTCGGCCACTTTGTCAATCCCCGACTCAAAAAAGATATTCGGTATCTGGCATCCAAATACTGTGGTGAGGATGAAAAGGCATGGATCGAGGAGATGCTTGCGGGTAAGAATCTCACCAGAATTAAATTCGACGGTGAGTACATGGACGGTGGATTGCCCGGTCGTCCAGCACACATGTCCTGCACTGACGCGAAGGGGACGGAGTGGAGAGTAGAGTTTCGCCTCATCGACGAACTTCCTGTCAACTTTTGGGAGTTGCCGCCCAATCGTAAAGAAAAGATGGAAGGTCTCACGCGGCTGACACAGGAAGAGTTAATGTCGTTACCGCGAACTTACTTTTGCAACGACAGAGAGGCGCCTGCACATCCAAAGTGGGTCGGCGCGAGGGAGCTCACTGCAGAGGAGAAGTTCGCACAGGATGTGGCTTTCAACTTTGCCTCAGCACCGTGGCGTAAGGTGTCGCTACTTCTTAGCGAAGCAGCAGACAAGGAAGCCTTTGCGGCGAGCCAAATGGTGATAAAGGAGCTCAAGTATTGGCTTCGAATGCATGGCGTATCCACCCAAGACGGAGATCGCAAACAATTCAAAAAGGCTCAGCTTATCGACGTGGCATGGAGCCATTTTCAGGTTTGTGATTGCGGCCTCCAGGATGAGCTCTCTGCTGATGCTGCAGCTCCAGCACCTCAGCATGCTTCGGATTCAGACGGAGATGGTCGATTTTCATTTCTCATAGCTAGTATAATTGTATGCTCTGCTATGTATCGTAGCTGCATGATGATTACATTGTGTTGGTAGTAGCTGGGGTAGCGAATGGCATTGGTAGTGGCGCTCGCGGTCGTCGAGCAGGTCGGGGACGTCGCCGCAAACGCAGGGCTGCTAATGCGCAAAGGGGACGAGGAGTCTATCGCAAGCGCGCACGTGAACCGCGCGAATCAGAGACAGAGCCATCGCGGCGCAGGCGCAGTCGAGTTCCTGGTCCGGAACCGTGGGAATGCACCATCTGCCACTATGAAAACGAGGAGGGAGGCGACAGGTGTGGCCTCTGCTCGTGGGATGATCAATCAACGAGCGACCAATCAACGAGCTCAGATTCGGATCTGCCGCTCCTGTAGAAGTCCTCAAATCTACAAACGTGGAAGTTTTTATGTACATCCGCCTGCAATCGTGTCTGAATATGTTTCGCGTGTTTATTTAGGTATCTGAACAGGCGCTTGGGTCATCGTCCACTTTATCGTTTGATTTGAAATTGATCTGATTGTAGATCATATAAGGTAGGTACTATTAAAGAAAAGCATTTTGATTGCATCTGTTTTGTATGAACCTAGTTCCTGTCACGTCCTCACTGACAATCCCTTTATTCACCCCACACACCCACCCACACTCCACCCCCTTCATCTCTCACCCTTCTAAAAGCATCTTTCTAAGGAAATTAAACAATAATATAATAGTGATATGGTAATAGTAGCAGTAATAATCATAAAGCTAATAAGAACAGGTGCATCACATCGGACTTACATCGATTCCTCACCTCCGCCCCTACCCCTACCCTACCGACACGTCCCCCTACCTAAAAAAAACTAAGTCCGCAAGCTAATTTGTGAGTAGAAGTGAGGAAAATAAAGTGAAATAATGCTATAATGATAAATAAAGCTGGTTTCCTTTGTTATCGCAACGACACGCTGTTATATTCTGATTGCAGACACCAAAAAAACATAGAAAAATCATCGTAAAACGTGGTTTCGGACCGGTCAAAAATCAGTCTTTTTTTTAAGCTTTTTGTTATCATTCCTATTCTTTCTACAAACAGTGGAAGCAATATAAATAAGCTCCTGTTAGTTTGGGAGAAATTGACATAATGTCTTGAAAATTTTCGGAAAAAGTGACCCCCCCTAGTTAGCCGTTTTCTTTGTTCAAGGAAAGAGAGCATATCTTCGCACGCTTTTCCATCACATCACGGGTTTGGATGAAAGAGTAGCACTTCCACTTGAGACAGCTTGGCGCTCTGGCAATAGCATCAAGCTCTCCAAATGTCATACCCAGCCACTTTTTCATGGCCTCAGGTCGCTGAATGCTTAGTAATGAGTCGATGCACGACGGACGACTATATATACTGCTGTCACGTATTGATGAAATTGCATGTCGCCTCGACCTGCCAAATCCTACTGCAGTGAAAAGAGCAATCAATGACTGGTTTCGATCTGAACACGAGCTCGTGTCTCACTTCTTTATGGACATCAACGGATACGATTCTATGACAGCTGATATTGCAGCACTTCTCCCTTCTCCTTCTCCTACGCAAGCATCACAAGGAAACCAAGGCCTAGGCTGGGGAACCCGTTTTGATAATAGCGCTTCCTGGCTCCTCACACCCCTGGTTCAACGGGTTTGATAGCACAGGAATTAGAAATCGTATTAACAGAAATGGATATGCTAGATTTGGGCGGTTTTATAAAAGAAACAATTATGGTTCCGTGTCCCAAGCAAAGAAAAGAATGCGAATTGAAAGGTGTGAGTGTTAATCCAGAAGATGTTAAATGTGTTGATAGTGGCGATGTCGGTTATGGTATAGGTTATTCCGAGTTTATCGCCCCGTTAATTAAGGCCGTTCAACAATTATCAGAAAAGGTAGTTAATTTAGAAAAAGAAAATAAACTTTTACTTAATATACTACAAGACCAAACCAACCATTAGCAGAAATACGAGCAGTCGTTTTTTCAAATGTCAAATAATACAACCAGACTTCACAGACCCCCGCCTAGTATTATGGATATGGATGGCGAACTAACACCAGAATTAAAAAATCGTGTTTTGGATATTTCATTGAAGAATGAAGAAAAAAAATTAGATCACGAGATAAACGATGAGTGGCGATGTTGTTGCTTTAAAGAAAGGACAGATGCAAGATTAATTAAATATGCTGTTCAGATGACAGTTATATGTAGCATAATCATTTTGTGTGTTGTTAGATTGAGCGACCCGACAATCAGTTGTGCTAATGCTAACACGTTTATAGGTGTGCTTACGCTTCTTATTGGGATAATCTGTCAGTCTCCAAAAATAAATTAAAAACCAAAAGTGGATAATCCTATCATATTGTCGTAGTGTATTTCCTTTCATTTATGAGGTAATAAACTATGTACTGACAAAGTTGAACCACACTCACAAGCAATTTTTTTTGTCTTATTTCTTTATAATATTCTTTTTTCTTTTTTAATAAATATTCTTTATTCTGTTCTCTGTATCCTTTCCTGTTCTGTGATAATTGCTCTTTATTTTCTTCGTAGTATCCTTTCATTTTCTGTGTTAAATGTTCTTTATTTTTTCATAGTATTTTTTCATTTTTTGTACTATTTGTTCTTTGTTATCTTGATAATATTCATCTTTGGTTCTTCTTACTATTATTTTATTTACACAATTTTCTGTTTGTCTAATACATTCACCTTCTCTTTTTTCAAGTTCCATTTGGTTATTACAAGGAAATTCTTCAATTAATTCAATAGAAGCATCATCAAAAATGACGATTTCAAAAGACGAAATATAATTAAATTTTCCATTCATCCAACATTTATATTCTCTTTTATGAGCATAAAGTCTTTTGTATAATGGTTGAGTTGTTGAACCAATATACACCTGATCCGTTTGATATGACTTAATCGCATATATTTTACCTTGTTTATAATCTGGCATCCTTTTATATCGTTTATTATCGCTATCTTTAAATCATAAATTATCGCATTCATAGGTATGAGTCATATACCATCTATTATCACCCGCACATATTAAAGGCAAAGCCTCATCAAAACTACGACACATATTATTTCCGTTATTTATGAAAACACACTTAAACCCTGTATCTACCCCTTGCTTTATACAATAAGCACAACTCTCATTCTTTTTTTCGCTTACCCGTGAGTAAAAGTCGCAGGCAGTCCGACCTAACACAGACCCTACAAATATCAATTAAAATTTTTATCATCTTATATCTATATTTATATATAAAAAATCGCGAGCGATTTTGCTATATAACACAAACGAGTTTGTTTATATATTTTAACCACAAAGCACGAAGTGGCGAAGCAAGCGTAGTCAGAATGACGGAGTTCAAATACCAAAAGATTATTTTTCTGAGCAATGATTTTGTTGAAAGCAAAACATTTAATAAAAATATTCAAATGTCATTCACACCGACCAAAATGAATGTTAAGTTTATTCATTATACGAACGACCAGACGGAAACCAAAACCAGAATTCTTTATATGGACAGAATTGGAATTATCGGCACATTTGCTGATAGTAATATAGCAAACATTTCAAACCTTAGTTATAATGCGGGTGTCGTTGGATGGACAGACTGACAATATACATTTAAAGTCCTTGAAACTGACAGCGGAAATATTGACACAGGAAATTTAGCGGGAAGAATTGTTGTGTGTTTGGAATTTCTAGGATAGTTATCAACTACACTTTCATTCGTTTCACTCACAAGTCCGAAGGGACGTTGTGACGCTGCGCTCACATTCTCGTTTGTTGATAACCATCGAAAACTGATTTATTTTAAACAATAAAGAAAAACGATGGTTTAGAATATAAACGAAGTGTTATAGCAAAATTCGCAGGGCGAATTTTTTATAAGAGAGAGAGTGCGGAGCACGAAACGCAATTCTAAAATATCAATGGAGAAGATAAACAATGTCAAGGTGAAGCCAGTAAAACAAGAGGGTGATGGAAACAAAAAAGCCAAGGGTTATAAGTTATTCAACGAGCCGTATGCCAATATATTTCTACTCGCCCGTAAGAAGAGCGGGAAAACGACAACACTCTTTGAAATACTGAAACGGACTACAGACAGAAAAATCCGTATTGTCATTATTGCTTCAACAATTCACAAGGACTACATTTATAAAGCAATGGTAAAGCACTTTAAGAACAGAGGCAACCCGATGGCAATATATATTTTTCTTAAATCAGATAGTGTAAATGTGATAGACTATGAACTTGACAAACTGAACAGACAGGACGAGCAACACGAAGGAGAAATAAAACAGGACAAAGAGGAAATAGAGAAACCAAAATTTCTTTATTTCGGAAAGGAAAAGAAAAAAGGTGAGAAGAAAGAGAGACCAAGTAAGTATATTTCACCAGAGGTTGTTTTTGTTTTGGACGATTTAGGAAGTGGATTAAGAGACAAGTCCGTGAGTGATTTGTTAAAAAAGAACAGACACTATAAAAGTAAGGTGATTATGTCAAGCCAGTATTTAAACGACCTTAGACCAGAAGCAATTAAGCAGTTAGATTATTTGTTAGTCTTTCCAGGTCAGTCTCAGGATAAAATGGAACTCGTGTATAAACACTTAGACTTATCTTTTGATTTTGATTATTTTCTTCAAAAGTATCACGAGGCTACAAAGGAACGATTTAATTTTCTTTATGTTTCAAGTGTTGATGACGAGTTAAGAAAAAAATTTTGCTTACCGCCTGAAATAATATTTTTATATAATTATTTTTTTTAATGTATATTATATGCCAGTATCACCAGTGATAATTTCACAACCATCAGGGTATAACATCGGATACAATCCATCAATGCCACAGAAGGGAGGAAAAAAGAAAACTAAGAAGGGATGTGGGCAAAAGGGAGGAAAGATTTATTGGGCAAAGGTCGGGAAAACAGCCTCGGCTGTTGATAAATTTCTTCGCAATAATAAGTTAATCTCTAGGACTGCGGGAGCATTAAGTAGCGTCGGGGTACCTTACGCTGGTAGTGTTAGTGCTGTAGCATCAAAACTCGGATATGGTAAGCAACGAGGAGGTGCTGTAAAGTTTCATTAAATGGTTTTTCATAAACGAATTGAAATTTTCTTTTGTTTATATACAATGGTAGTCAAGAAAACAAGGAAACCGAAGGTAAGACCCCCGCGAGTGTATAGGAATAAGAGCGGGAGACCTTATATTATCCAGAAGGGTAAAAAATATTATCTTAACTTTGGTAAGAAAACAAATGATATGAGCACACTTCAAATTGTTAAGTTGTTTTTGAAATATATTGGTAAGCCGAGGCCACAAAGGCAGGGCCGCAAACCAAGGGAAAAAATAATCAAATCTGATTTCAATCGTCTTGAACATGAGAACAGAAACCAGATACAAAACAACTTACAAAAGAAATATGAGTTAATACATGACGAGGAAGAAAAGGAAAAGAAGAAAAGGGATGAGATAGAAGAAGAAAAGAAAAGGCTAGAACGAAAAGACATAGCAGATGCTAAGGAAAGACAAGATATAATGGATAGGGAACATAAAAGAGAACTAGCGGAGATAAATGAACGACAAGAACAAAAAGCCAGAGAACTAAGAAGGGAGCAAAAACTCATAGAAGATGTAAAATATGAAGAAGACAGAAAAAATAGGATACAAGCATTACCACCGCCACCACAATATCAATATATTATGCCACCGCAGCAGGGACAACCACAAGCACCGCCATTAGGAGCACCACCACAAGCACCGTCATTACCTAATTTAGGAGTGAAGCACCATTGAAAACGAAAGAGCAATATGAGGAAGAAAAAAAGCAAAAGCAGAAAGATATTGAAACACTGAAATTAGCAGGATATACAGATAAGTTCATAAAAAAGATGAGTCGTAAAGACTTACAAAAAGCCAGTCAAGATATCCAGACGGCTATAGCCACAGCGACATCTTTAGGAACAGAAAAAGTTAGCAGAAGAATATAAAGAAAAACTTGAAAAGGAAGAAAAGAAAGCAGAAGAAAAGGGTAAGCATTTTGAAAATTTACAATTAATCCATTTTTAATCTCTGCATTTTCAAAAACTTATCACCCAAACATTACTATAAAAGAGTTAGCACAGGCTTTAAAAAAGAGACTAGATAGTGATGGACATAAAAATTAAATTACAAAGACACTTCAAAGTGGATAATTAACATGATTAAAAGGTTTAATATTGATGTTGGAAATGAAAAGGAAAACGTAAAAGAAAAGTAGCGGATTATGCTAGATATGAAGAGTTTATGGGTATTAATGAACAACAAGGGAATGGAGCGAAGACATTAGAAGAATTAATTGATAAGGTATTTTCAATAGCGAAAAAAAAATACTTAGCCCGCAAAGATTGGAAACACACAATGAACAAACATGATTTTGTAAATACTCTAACGAACAAAATGACTTCCGATCCAAATTTGGATAAACAGGTTTCAAATGATTTGAATATTGACGAGGGAATGCCTGCAATTATCATACCCCCTACGATTACCACACCATTAGAGCCACAGCCACAGCAACCAGAGCCACAGCCACAGCAACCAGAGCCAGAGGAGACAACCATACCCCCGAGCGTCGCGGAGACGCCAGAGCAACAGCAAGAGCAATCCATGCAGGAAGGAGAGGGGCGGGGACTAATGACTAATGAAATAGACGACATAATGAAAGAATATGGATGGTATCTCGGAGCAATAGCCAGTGATGAAATTTACAAGTTGAAGCCAGGAAACAGAAAGCGATATGGATTTATTATGAATTTAGACAATCACAAACAAGCGGGGTCTCATTGGATTAGTGTTTTTGTAAGTCTAGATAAAGACAGGAGTGTTGAAGTGTATGACCCATTAGCACTTTATGTACCGACGGAAGACTTTCAACAACAAATGAAGCAACCAATAGACAAAAGCCACCCAAGCACATATCTATTAATGAAGGTTAATCAAGTAAAACAACAATCTGATACAAGCGACACATGCGGATGGCATAGTATGAGGTTTTTAATGGAGCGGGCGAAAGGCAACCGATTTAAGTTTGCTAGCGGTTATACAGACCTTAAAGAAGAAGAAGCGGAAAATTTAAAAGCACAGAATGGGTATGGAGATGGATTTAATACATTCATCTAAAGATATTCAAAACCGATATCATCAAACCATTTGATTAATTTAGATGATACATCTTCGTCATATTTTATACGGAGTAAATGATATCCTTTTTCTTGACAATATGAATTTTTTACTTGGTCATATTTTTTTGTTTTTTCAAATGCTTTTTCTGCTCTCTTTTTAGAAATTCTACCAAATCTAACAGGTTCAAAATGTTGTATTCCATCATATTCGATAAATATTGGTTTCTCATTATGTTGTAATATGACATCCCATTGTAATAAATGTTTAACCTTAACTTCATGGTGTTGTATTGAAGATTAATATTAAAACCTTTTAATATCTCCATTATTTTAAATTCTCCGCCTGAACAATTCATTTTTTTTGAACAATTATTACAACACTTTCTTAATTCACCCTTTCTGTTTCTTGAAAAATATTCTTCCTTTATTTCACTATGGCATCTTGAGCACTTTCTTAAACTCATAATTATACATATATATACATAGAATTTTAAATAAAATATTATTTATATGATATACAATGGAGTATAAGGGAGGCCGTGCGAGTGGTATCTATTACATAAATAGCAAAAACAGAATAACTGGCACAGATAGCGACTTCACACACGAAGTCAATATGAAGGGGTTAGACAATCCCACACATTGTAAAATTCTTCATATCTATGTTCCAAAATCTTATTATTCAGTTGCCTATCCATATAATACTTTTACATTATCCGAAGACGGGTATGAGGCTTTAATTACGATACCTGAGGGAAACTACACAATGAACAATTTAAAAAATAAGTTGTCGGAGGTACTCACGACAGAAAGTCCGAATGACTATACTTATGTTGTCTCAAGCAACAATACAAACACAGAAGCGGAGGATGATAAATTAACATTCAGTGTTTCAAATAACGGATGTATTCAACCGCGGTTTATATTTGATGCAGATACCCGCATTCACGAGGTTATGGGTTTTGATAGAAATTCAACATATTTCTTCGCTAAAATTTCATTAAATCGCCAAATGTGATTATTCTAACTGGCGAAAAGACTTTATACCTTCAATCGGACTTAGTTGGGGAAGGAGATAATCATGTGCTACAAGAAATATACACTGCCAACGAAATTCCATTTGGTGCCATTATATACGACGGAAGTGGTTCGGAGTATGGTAAGAAATTATCAACCAGTTCAAATAATGTATATAGGTTTTATCTTACAGACGAAAACGATCAGGCTATATAAATCTTAATGGGTTAGGTATTGTTATGACATTGTTGATTTACAGAGAGACTAATTATTTTAATTTATTTACATCATTCTTTGACCTTTTGAAAAAGGTGAGGTGATATTTGACAATTTCACTTCGTGCTACGCACTCTCGTTTATAAAAAATCACTCGTGATTTTTGCTATAACACAAACTTGTTTGTTTATATTGTCAAACATCGTTTTTTAAACTTTAATGGCTTACGATGTTTTATGATGACGAAGTCAGAATAAAACATCAATTAATTTAATTTTAGAATTATTTTTTTTTCTATAAATATATTCTGGTGAATTAGTTAATTTTCACAACTGACTAAAAAACAAAAATGCCAACTCAACACGGCGGAGAATTAGACTTCAGTAAGACTGATTATATCAGCGGTTCGTATCGCCTTAACAAACTTACTCCTCGCGAAGGAGCAGGAAATGTTGTTGTTACTTCAGCGGGCGGTCAGGAAAGCACATTTGACCTTATCAGTCGCCCATTTAACTTGGCAAAGTCGGTGCTGAGTTTCACTTACATCCCTGGTGCTTCAGGAGTTGCAGATAGACACAATCGTATTTTTATGGATTGTTTGAGTATGATTAGACAGATTCAACTTCAAACCCGTAGTGGTGTTTATTTGTGTGATTTGAATAATGTCGGAACTATTACGAAAATGATTTGGAAGCCTGAGACTTCATTGAAGGACTTTTTGGCACTTGAGAACCATGGAGCAGGTCTTGGTGTTGGGTGTATGCTTCAAAAGTGTAATGCTGATGGGCGAGCAACAACAGCCTTTACTACTAACGTGTATGCTGGACAACAGGCGAGTGCTGCGACTGTAGCAGGTAGTATTAATAACGATGCTAACCTTCAGGCAACATTGAATCGTTTTGGTAATGCTATCGCTGGGGCTATCGCTCCTCCATCACTTAATGCACGAAAGCATGATGATACTTTGCTGACAACTGGAGCGGGTGCTTTGTCTGCTGTGAATGTTTCATACACTGACGCAAAGTATCTTGAGGGAGGTATTGGTGGTGCTAACACAGACCCCCTTATTTATGTGAAGATTCAATTGTCTATGATTTACAATAATATTTTCGCACTTGATAAGACTATTATGTTTCCTGAAATTCTGACCATGCGAATTGTTTGGGCGGCTAGTAACAGAACTATTTATCACGTTGGTGGTGTTGATGCTGATACAGGTCTGGCTACCACTATTAACACAGCAAATCAAGGTTTTTTTCCTTGCACCACTAATTCGCAGGTAGCAAACTTAAATTTGTTTCTAGCGGTTGAAACAAACCCTGATGTTATCCAGTCTATTCAACAAAAAGTGAGCAGTGCCGAAGGTATGTCTTTCACAATTGACTACCCATACTCATACAAAAACACAATTCAGGCATCTACAAGTCAAAACATTATTATGAGTTTGATAGAGGACACGGACGGAGAATTAAGAAAATTTACCATTCAGCATTTAATAATGAAGAAACAAAGAATACCGCGTATGATAACGATAATAGGAATGGTTCAAAGATTACTTCCTTTTATACTACCCTTGACGGGTCTAGACTTCAAAAATTTAATATTAGCACTGCTAATACAACCATTGAAGATTGCATGTATCTAAAAAATAAGATTGAAGGCTGTTATTTGGTAAATAGCAATGTCTATCAATACAACTGGTTCTGGGTTGATACATTTGACAACACTCGCCCGCTTTGGAGTAAAGACCAGAATGAAATTAGTGGGCTTGACCTTTCTCAAGAGAGACGCTGGGAGATGATGGCTACTACTGCAAATGTTGGTCTCAATCATTACACTCTTGCTATCACTCAGCGAGAGGTTCAAGTGAAGGCAAATGTTATTACAATTAGTTAAGGGGTAATTATTAATTTTGATAGTTAATTTATTTTTTTGATAATATATACCTACAATGTCCCACCAAAGAAACTTAATCGCACAAAATCCCGACGGAAATTTTGTGAATGTAAAAGTCGGGCATGATGGTTATCTTTTGAAAAAACAGCATTTGGTGAATTAGCAACATCACAATACACACCGATTTTACAAGAAACATTTATGTATAATGTAAATACCTCTAAGTGGAACACAAGCACTACTAATGCTACATTAGAGCAAAAGAGTGATATGGCATATCTAACAACACAGGCTGTTGGAGGTTCAAGGTTATTCATTGAAACAAAAAAGAAAATTAAATATCGTGCTGGTATGGGTGTATGTGTCAGATTTACTGCTTTGCGGAATACAAATGAAGCAGGCGGATATTCATCTTATGTAGGTATTGGTGATTCCTTCTTGACGGACGGATTTTTCTTCTCAAGAGAAAATGGTGTAATGAAAATATACCAATTAAACAACTCCAATGTCATTACCGATGTTAAACAAAGTCATTGGAATGTAGATAAAGCAGATGGAACCGATTACTTACCAGCAATTGATTTCAGTAAGGGTAATGTATTTCAGATTAAATATCAATACTTAGGTTTTGGTCAGATATCATTTTATATTGAAAATCCAAACACGGGGATATTTCAAATAGTCCATGCTATACGATATGCCAACAGCAAAACTGCTCCTTCTCTTAATAATACTACTTTACCATTCTTGGCTTCTATAGCAGTTGGTGCTAATCCGCAAATCCAAAATCTTAGAATTGCCAGTGTTGGATGCTTTATTGAAGGAACTGAAATCATAAGAGGTATTCCATTTATTTATGAAAGAACAGCAAATAAGACGAATGTAGCAACTCATTCTTTTACTATGAGGAATAATACTAATATTATTGGAAACACTATTGCTAATTATAGCATAGTGTATCCTAGACGGCTAAATGTCTTAAATACAGATGGTAAATCTGGTGTAATCATTAAAGTAATAAAAAATGCTACCCTTACTGGTGCTGTCTATGCTGAAAACAATACTAATACAAGTCTGGTTTCATTTGATACTACCGCAACTATTGCTGGTGGAAATACTATTGCCGTTGTATTTGTTAATACAAATGATGTTCAAAGCATAGATTTTAATGATTATGATTTAGATGATATGTTGCCAAACGAAAGGCTAACTATAACAGCACAGGCTACTACAAATCAGACTATAAGAATTCAGTATGCTTTTACTTGGTTAGAAGACCCATGAATGCAAAAAAAACGAAAATGGAAGTGTGGATTTTCAAATATCACTTTTTAAAATACTTGATAAAATTATTTTTTCTAACTTCATTCATTTCTTCATTTTTTTCTAGAAATGAAAGTACACATGCCACATCGCAAAATCTATCATCGTCAATTGAAACTGATAACAATTTTTTTTCTTACACTCTTTACAAGGTGCTTTATTTAATATACATCCTTCTTCTGTACATGTAGCATTCGCTATTTCTTCGCCAACATTAGCCTTGATTTCAGTGATACTAGTCTCTTTTAAATCAGTTGCCTTAAAAGGTGTGCTTGGTTCCTCCATTATAATTTTTGCTAGTGTAGCCTCCAATGGAATAACTACTTTCACGTTGTCGTCGCGGGGTTTATATTGTTCATAGAAAGAAACAATGTCAGGCTTAGTCCATTTAATCGTGGGTTTCTTAATTTCGCTGTCAAGGTTCCATTTGTCAATTTCGTTTAAGTAGTCTTGTTTGGTGTTCAGGTCAGTCATTGATATATATAAAGTAAATATTAATTTTTATTATAAATATTTTTTTACTTCACTTTTAATGTCTGTAAATTTATCAAACCACGGCTGTTTCATAACCCATTCAAGATATGGTTTGTCAATGGTAGCAACATCTTGAATTTTTTTCCTTTGTATTTGCCAAACGGAAAAACATCTGTTGGCTTTCCTTCTCTACTTTTTTCAATTGCCTTAATTTCTTCATCAATCTGTTGGACATCTCTTACTGAAAAGAATTCCTTATTCTTCTCAATTGAAAGTCGTCAAAATTTTTCAGATAGTCTGGTGAGGGTGGTCATTGGTCTATATAAAATTTTCGTAGAAAATTATTATAACACACTAGACTATAGGCTAGTGTTTATGTAGATTGGTAAAAAAAAATTATGGAAAAAAATTAATTATTTAATTGATTAATTATTATTATTAAATTTTAAGTGCGGGTGCAAAGCCGTGTGGAATACTATCATTTTCGTTGATAAACTCACGACCACACCATCTTGTTTTGTTAACTACTTTTATTACATTCTTTTGATGTTGTATGCTAAAGTGTTCAATATGTTGTTGTTTGCTGTTTCTGCTAGTATGTATTTTCTTCATTATAAAGTCTCTGGTATTAGTTAAACTTTCACCCTTATCCATTAATTCATAAGCGGTTGGATTTTATTTTTTCAAATCCAAACCTTTTCCTCTAAAATGGAAATGAGTTTTACCTTTTTCTTCATCTTTTTTTACATACTCCAACATATATAATTTTGGTGTTACCCATATTCCTCTTATTATTTTACAATCTGTTCCGAGGTCATCATCCATTCCGCCGATTGCTTTATCTCTAAATCTCTTTATCTGTTCAATGTTTCTTACATGGCTTTGAATGCTGTCTGAATCTGTATAATAATAATCTCTGTCTGGGTTGTTGGCTGGGTTGGCTTCAGTCATATACTTATACATAATTCGTCTGCTGTATGCTAGGATAAATGCCCCGTAGTGAGTTGGTTTTGTAATTCTTTCTTCTTTTTCTTGCTCATCTCTTGGAATACCACTGATTAACCATAATTCACCATTAGCCTCTTCACAAGTGGCTTCGCCACGTTGCGACGCTCCGCTCGCAAACTTTTCAATATCCGTTATTACGTGTTTAGCCCAGAATTTCCAATACTCATGATTTTTTGATATGTATTTCTTACAGAATAAATCGGTCTTTGAATTGTCTTTCCGTATAAAGCATTCATAAATAACTTTGCTAATAAGTACTGAGGTGTGCCTTTCTTTGAATTTTGTTTTTTCTTAAATAACTCTAATATGTAATCTTTGAATACTGGTTCGGCTCCTTCTGTATAATAGCCCCGATTGATTTTGACTTGGTATCCAAGTTCAATCATATCTTCAATATCTACAGAAGTTAGCCATTTGTCTTTCATATCTCTTAACTCCCATTTTAAACACCCCTTACTATCTCTATATGGAACCCGCGGATGTAATATATTTTTTGGAGATACATAATCAACATTATATATTCCGAGTTTCCCTTTCATTTCTCCTTCACATTCCTTTATTTCACCGGTCATAAATAATTCAAGCATTGCAGTTGGATAAAGTGAGACTACATCCGCATCAATAAGATAATCTACAATCTCATCAAACCCAATTTCACCATTTACGTATTTTTGATATTGCTCTGAAATAAATCGTCTTTTGCTTGGATAAGTTCTAGCACCATATACAGCCCTTCTAAAATCTTTTTCTTGCTTTAAATTTGGTAGTTGAATAATATATTTACCATCTATCTTCTTTTTCCATAAATTCCAAGTAAGAGACGAAGTAGATATATAAGCAGTTAAGTTAGTTTTATGTTCTTTATATATTTGATTGTTTAGTGTGTCGTGTAGTTCCTTTAGTCCCATAACATCTTTTTCTAAGTATGTTAAACATTCGTTTTTTGTTTTGTCGTCCATCTCTTCCCATCGGTATTGCCGAAATGTCCTTCACTCAAAAAAAAGCCGGTCGGTAGCCGCAGAATTCGACTAAAAGATTTCGCGCAAACTTGCCGCAAAAGACGACCGGCAGCTACTCTGTCGCGAAATTCACCGGGTTCTAAATCTTGCGAAAGAAAAATCTGGTCATTTCGGCAATACGCTAAGCTTGAACAGCAAAAAATTCGGGAAACATTGGCGGGCGGGGAAATTTGCAAAGTGTATTAGATTTTTCCCCGCCCGCCGTCGTCTCCCCAGCTTTTTTCTGCAGACCAACCAAATCAAATGCCGGAATGTTCTAAAAAACAATTAGCTAGTAGAAAACCAGCCACCACTCATTTCCGGCCATGCCAACATGTGTACGACTGCAGAATCCCGCCACCAGACATTTCCGGCCACCGGTGTAGGGTTCCAACAGAATCCGGCCACCAGTCGGCCCCCGGTGGCCAAGGAAAAGCGCCCTTTGGTTGGTTTAGGGGGGGCGAGGATCGGCAGGCGAGGGGATTTCTTTTTTGTTGTAAAGGCCAAAGAATAAGCTTTTTAATACCAAGAAACAAAAGAAAAGGCAGCCCACCTCTCTCTCTCTTTTTTGATTTTTGCTCGCCCTTATTTCCCAGAGCACATTTAAACGAAACCGAACTGGCTTTCTTTCTTTTCTTTTTGCAAACCAAACTTTTTATTTTGCTACAAGCGGAGGCTTCGCAGTGGAGGGAGCGTTTGGCCAGCAATAGTCAGGACTGTCGATTCGCTCGCGTTAAATATTTCTTGACAACTAAAGCGCGCAGAGGTCAGCACCCTCAGCTCCCGAACCTGACTTTTCGGTTCGATTACCAGCTTGCGTACCTTGCAAGTAAGCTCCTCTAGGTCTAGCCATCCCAAAGTGACGTTCGAGATGGTGAGAACGTCGAACGTGCCTAAGCGGTTAGCAGACAAGACGCGGGACGGAGACAACACGGAGCCTACCAAACACAGCCCCAGATCCTTGCGCACAATCTCGTCCACTTGCATATTCTCAGGCAAGGCATCCTTGCATTCCAGCGTCAGTGGCACGTTGCTGTCAACAGCAGAAGTTAGCGTTAGGCTCCCGAGCGTACATTCTAGGTAGACCCGGAAGCCCGTCAAGTCTTGGCACCGGCTGCCGCACTCGATAGTCAGATTCTCGACTGCTTGTGTAGCCTTGTAGTTTATATTCTTGGCGTAGGGGTACAGGCGCGGCCCGCAATTCAGCAATTTCAAACAGTTCCACCGGGGGCCCTCCAGCCTGGGCAGTTCCTCGATCTCCCGCAGCTCCAGCGTGTGCTTGTACCGGCCGTCTGCTAGCAGCGCCTGGCGCAACTGCCCGGGGCTTGTCTCGCGCAGGAATAAGTCAGAACCGCCGCAAGTTGGCGGGCCGGCAATCACGGCACCGGCGGCCAGGGGCACGTGACCGCTGCCCAGGCGCGCGACTGAGACCCAGGGGCTGTTAACTATCACGAGGCTCTCTGGGGACAAACGACCCCAGCTGATGTTCTCAGCCGCGGGGCCCCCATTGCAGTCAACAAACGTACACTCGGCTACGCCGCCCGGCACGTCCAGCCAGCCCCGCGGGAGCCTGTGCAGACCGTTGCAATCTTCAAACGTTAAAGCTTCAAGGCGTTCGAAGTTGCTTATTCTGAGCCTCGTTAGCGCCGGAACACTTGTGAAATGAAACTGGCTCAGCAAGCCCGGGGCGACCGTGTGGTACTCGATGTCGATTTCTTCGAACGGCACGTCGTCGAATCCAATCGACTCCTCCTTTTGGTCGGCAAGGCCCCCCCGGCCCAAGTGTAGCTCCACGCGACGCACGTGGCTAAGCCAGGAGTCGGGATTTCTGACGGCGTCAAACAAGCCATCGAAAAACTCGTCAGTTTCTACGGTGCCGGGCAGGCTGTACACCACCAACCGTTGCGGGGGGCGGCTGCCTGCGGGCAGCGCCGCGTTGAATCGGGGGCGCAGGCTCTCTGGTAAATTTTCTAGGTCGAGCACTACCTCAGACCCGACGTCCAGGTACTTGCGCCTGAGCGTCTCGTTCTGGCACGCGCGGTACAGGCAGTCCCGCACCGCGCGCTGCAAACGCCCCGCCACCAACGGCGGCCAAACGTCAGTGCAGAGACGCGCCAGACTGTCCGGGTTGTCCCGCGCTTCGTGCAACCGCCGCAGCAAGGCATCGTCGACTTGCGCGTTGAAGCACTGGCGGAAGACGCGGAGCACCAGGTCCTGCCTCAGCCAGTCCGCGGGGCCGAACAGCTGCCAGCAGTGCGAGAACTGCTGCCAGGAGTCGTTGGTGGGCAGGTTCCTGGCGATCTCGTCAAACACGTCGTCTGGCACGGACAGACCTGGCGGCGGCGGCGCCGCTAGCCTGCGCGACCAGCAGCTTCTGCACCGGACCAGCACGGTTCTCTTGTCCCACCACTGGTTTATGAGTTCGAACGCCCAGTCGCAATACCGCGCCAGGCGCAGCAGGCAGCCGCGCTGACTACTGGGCAACAGCAGCCGCGCGTTGCTGTTGCGGGCGTACCTAGTCAGAAAGTCGAGCGCGGCCCGCACCTGCGCGCGGGTAGGGTTGGGCTCGTTATTGTTGAGCACAAACAGTGGCCCCGGCGCGCTGGACAGGCCCGGCGGCGGCGCGTCCCCCGCCAACTCCATGTGACACACAATTTATTTTAAGGTCGGCCAAAGGGTGGCCAAAAAAAAGAAGGAACGCCGGAAATTACGATACTTTCGCATCTGGCGCGAAATTTGCCGGGGGTCCGGATTTTCAAACCAAACATCAGTCGCCACTTTTTGTCAGCTGAACTTACGAGCATCGTGGGGCGGGCGGGGAAAAAAGGATTAGCGCGGCCCCGCCCCCCCACATTTCGCAAAAGGGAGGGAGGGGGGGGCCCGCTGCGGTGTCTTTCCCCCCCCCCCCCTGCGCCCTCCCTGTCAGCCCCCTCTCGAACACGAGTTCAACTTCTTTTACAAAAAAAACCTTGACATTTTACAAGACTTCGTTGCTGATGTTAACAACTAAGCAAGAGTGAACAGCGCTTCTTTTTTTACCGTCTGTTCCAAAAAGACCTCCTCAACTCAGGCATAGAGAAAGTCGCAGGGCAGGCCGCGCTCTTGCCAGAACGCACGCGATTCTGCACAGTCGCCCAGGCGTGCGAACCGCAGTCGTTCCGCGATCTCGTCCGCCTTCTTGCACAGGCCGTCGGGTTCGTCTAGCGTGAACAGAAACACCTGTTCTCGGTCGACGACCTCGGTGAACAGCATGTCACGCACCTCGCGGTAGTGTGCCGTCTGTTCGAAGAAGTCGCTCGTGTCCGTAGCCTGCGCAAAATTGACGAACGCCTCCAGGTAGATGCACAGATGCCCTAGGCACACCTGGGTCGACGCGCGAGTTCTGCGCGGCAACCGCAGACACATAACGGCCGTCACCCCCGCGAGAATACGCTGCCAGGTGCGGGTCCCGAAGTGTTTCGCGACCTGTGCATCCGACAGTCTCAGCACCGCCCGTGCCGCGCGCTGCAGTTCTGCTAGCGCCACCGGCGCCGCCCTGGCATTCGCGTCGGCTCGCCCCGTCGCTGTCAATGTGCTGCCGTCGTTGCCAGTCAGAGCTTGCGCTCGTGCGTCAAACACCCTGCGGAACTCGCTCGTCCCGTAGCCCGACAGAAACCGCGCCATGTCCTCCGGGAACGCTCGGCCGACTGTGCGCATCAACGTCATTTTGTCCTTAACGGTCACGGTAGCTGACACGACCTCCCGGGCCTCGAGCCCCAGAAAGGCCCGCCTACGAGCGAGCGCCTCGTCGTGGGCCTCGTGGACCGCAATGACCAGGTCTCGCTTGGAGATTTCGATCTGTTGCCGAGCGATTTCGAGGTCTTTCGAGGTTATGGTGAGCTGCTGCTCGCTCTTGCTTAGTTGGATCTGGTAATCCAACTCCTTCTGGACCAGCGTGTTCTTCAGTTCCGAGTGCTGCAGCTGCAGTTGCAAAAAGTCGTTGTTGCGGCTCTGCAGGGCCAACTTCAACTCGAGCACCTCGTTCGCGCCGTCCTCCGAGTCGGAATCCGCGTGCTTCGATCGCTTGAAACAGCTCAGGGCCGCCTTGCGCGTAGCCGACGACACTTCCTTGCGCTTGACCGAAAAAACCGATTCCAAATCACGATCGCCATTCAAGCTTCTTGAATAAACTTGTGCCATTTCATTCCGCAAAACCCGGCCAGCGGGCAGCCGTGCCAAAAGCTTGATAATTTCCGGCTGGGTGGCTACTGGCACGGGCCGGCCGGATCCCTTGCCATTTGCCGGGAACTTGTGCATTTCATACTCACAGGATTTTTCAGTCTTAATGTTACGCACAAAATAATCCCAGATATTGCGGACGCGGGTCACGTCGCACCGCAAAAACAGCTGAATGACTTCTTTAACGGCAAATTTCCCGTCTGTGGTGCATCTGATGCCACTTGTGTGCAAAAACTGTTGCGTGTAATTTTTCAAAATTGGCATTTCATCGAGGGCCACATTTGCATCCCCCGAACGCGGCGCCTCGACAGAGGCATTGTTTTCCACGGTCGAGATCGCGCTGGTGGCGGGGATGACTGCCTTGACATCTTCCGTGGACATCTTGGAGGCCAGACAGCTCAGTCAATTATGACTTGTTTTTAATGGAAAAACAAAAAGTAGTCTAACTTTTTTTGTTTTGGGTCGTGTCCTCTCCCCCTCCCTCCTTCCCTTAGATTGCACAGATTTTTTTGTTTTTTGTGGCGGGAGAGCCAACGACTTGGGGAGGGAGGAGGGAGGCGCAAGCATGTGCTGGCGGCCCCCCCCCCTCTCTCAAATGGCGCCCGCGCAACGGACAAGAAATATTACAGTACTTTGGCAATTGGCGCGACATTCGTTGGGGTCCGGATTTTCAAACAAAAGAATTCGGCTGCAGCTATCCCTTTTTTTCAGCTGAACTTTTGGGGAAACGCGGGCGGGCGGGGAAAAAAGGATTAGCGTGGCCTCGGCCCCCCCTCCCCCTTTCCCCTACGCCCCGCCTCCTCCCCCTCCTTTATCATCATCCGGGCCTGAACGCTTGTACCAAACCAACCCGGCAAAAAAAAAGAACAGCAAGCTAGACGGAGAACGAGCAAAGCTACAGTCGATCTGCCTGCACAGTCGAACGGTTGAATGGAGTGGAGAGCGTGCGTGATGCACCAATGAGTAACTATGATTTTTAACAAAAATTTGTATTGCTTTGTCAGGACCATTGGGAATACAAGAAGAAGCCCTAGCACAGTACTTGTTTACCACGGTTCTAGGTCATTCAACTCGATGCTGCGTAGGACCTTCTTGCGGACATACTGTGCAAAGAGCAAGGCATGACGTGCGGCCGTGACCGTAATGTATTGTGCCTTGGCCGCCGTCCACCAGCCACTGAATTCCGTATTGAATATTTGAGGCATGATGGCGTAGTTGCGCGGGTGGTCTAGTCCACCAACCGACACGGGGATGATATGATCAACATGCCAGGCCAATTTGCGGCGGCCCTTAGCATCAAAATAATCGCGCAGCAAGGGGTTCTTCTTGTTTTTCTTAATCCATTGACGAACCTGGTCGCGCGACATAAAGCGCTTCGTGTTGGTAAGTGGCTTGACGAAACCTAGGTATAGCGGCGCCACTTTTACCTCCGACCGTCTGTAGAGCGATTTCATCTTTGTCAGGATTTGCCGAAGGACACTTTTCCCTGCTGGGTTTGATATATCTTCTTCTTTCCAGTTATGCAAGTCGTGCGCGCGTATACCGTGCGACAGCATAATATCCTGCCCTGCCTTGTCTTGTAATTCAGTAGCTAATGTCGCATCCACCTTGCAACGCTTGGGTTTACGTTTTGGTTTGTCCGCACTGCGACGTTTGGGTGCAGATTTTTGGGGTTGCTCCTGCTTGTCTGCAGCTGGTTGCATCTCCATCTTTGCCTCAATCTTGTCTGCGCGTGTCATTTGCGCGGATGCCACGACCTCTGAATCCTTAGTAATAAAGTCGGTAGCAACAGTCTTAGTTGGTAAGAGCACTCGATCTACTGGTAGAACTTCCTCGCCGTCGTGACCTAGCGCCCGCGCATATACAGTAGACATCTCTCTACGAAGACCTTTCGCGGCGCGGAGCTGCAAGAAGATCCGCATAATTTCCGGCTGTGTGGCAACCGGCACAAGCCGTCCCGTACCACCAGCCGACACTGGAAATAAGGCCTGTTGGTACACGAACGATTTTTCATCGGTGGCAGCAGCGTCATTTTTCCGGCGGATATAATTCCACGCAGCACGTGCCTTACCTTCGTCGCATTGTAAAAATGCTTGGATGGCTTTTCTGATCCAAAATAGCCCATCAGCAGTCCTTAACACACCTTTCGAGAGCAGCATTTCTTCAGTATAAGCCGCAAGGATCGGTAGGCTCTGAAGTGCTACCTGAGCGTCGCCCAATCTATTAACCGTCGGAGTGGCACCGGTGGCGGGGACGACGGCCTTCACGTCTTCCGCGGACATGCTTGGAAGCAAGACAGCTCGATCGATTATGACTTGTTTTTAATGGAAAAACAAAAGTAGTGAAACTTTTTTTTGGGGCGTGTCCTCCCCCCCCCCCTCCTTCCCTTAGATTACACAGATTTTTTTAAGGTTTTTTTTGGCGGGGAGGGGAGTGTGGGAGGGGGGGAGCCCCACGGCTTGGGGGAGGTAGGAGGAGGGGCGGGGGAGGGAGGAGCGGAATCTCCGGTAGCAAAAAGAAATCCCCTTCTACATTTTACCCCCCGCTCCTCTCTCTCCTCCCCCCCGGATCCTTTGTAAAAACGCGTGTTTTTATTTTACATTCTTTTTTTTCCTTTCTTTCTCTCTCTCCCCGGGCTTTCCGCACCTCGCCAAGAATTAGGCTGGGTTTTTCGCTGCGTCTTTGGTGCGGGTTTGTTTAGGGGGGGGCCGGGCTTTTTCTTTCAATAAAAAAACGGTGGCGCGGACGCTGCGACGGGCCGAGGGCGCGAGGAGCGCGCGGGCGAGCCGGCACGCCAGGCCCCAGCAAGATGTCAAGAGTAGCACCGCCGCGCCCCACAGCGCCAACGAAACAGCGCCGCCGCCCCCGCCTGCGGTTGTAGCCAGGGTGGCGGAAAACGCGGCCGCGCTGGCCTTGGCGCCCAGCGTGCTAGCTAACATCACACAACAGAACAGCGCGTGTGTATCAGCAACATGATCCCTTTTTCTGTCCTCGCTAGCCTGTCTCTCTCTCCCTGTCCGCACCCGTAGCAGCGGCCATCACCACCGTGAGCAGAGGCATGTCCTTTTTTCTTGTTTCGTCCGGGAATTTTTTTGCTAAGGCGTTTTCCCCTCCCCTGCTTTCTTCCCCCGTCTTTTTTTTGCCTTTGCGACAGGCCCCCCCCCCCGGGCTGGGGGGGGGCCGCCTTTACCCCGCCCCAAAAAAAAGGAAATGAAGGGTGGGTGAGGGGGGGGGGGGAAATCTCCTGAAACTTTCGGGAGAGTTGTTGAGGAGAGCATGGCTTTTAAACCGTGAGGGTGAACAGAAAAACGGAAGAAGGAGGCTGAGGAGCAGCACAGCTCACACCCCCCCCCCCTCTCGCACCTCTGGCTGTGTTTAGACTTTTTTAAAGCGGCTATTCGTCCTCCCCACCTACCTTTCGTTGTCTCCTATTGTTAAAAAAAGAAAGCAACAAACTCAAGCCTCTCTGTGTTGGCGCAGACTTTGGAAAGAAAAACATGGCACTGAAAGACGTTGCAGTAAAATGCTTCGCGGCACAAGGCCAGCGGAATGCTATCGATATGATCAGTGGCAGGGTTAATATTGAAGATTGCAAAGATTTGAAAGAGCTTTGCCGAAGGGTTCGAGCAGAGTTGAAACTCTCGCCCGAACTGCCGCTGTCTGCTGACGGACTCGGGACAGTGTCCACTGGAGATGAACAATTCCAAGCGTGGCTAAACCAACCAGACGAATTATTCTTTGAGGCCTCCAAGCTCCTCCAATCTTTTTCGTTTAAGTACGAGCCTCCAAATGCTTCTTCTTCGTGGTACTTTCTGTCTTACGTGGAACTGAAAGGGTCCCGCTCGGAACATTATGACCGAAAGACAAACATCGTGTCTGACTTTGGCTTCGCTGAGATCTATCTTTATGTGGAACGAAGACTCATCACTACCGGAGATGAGGTTAGACGTGGCATTGGACACCTTGTGAAGGTGCTCGACCCCGCGGGGATGAGTATTCCAGGGAAACAACTGACTGAAGGAGACATCCGATCAGCGGCCTCGCTTTTATCAGAAGCCTTGGACACGCTAGTAACCAAGTATCCGCGATCGGTGGGAACATACATAATACCGGTCGTAGAGCTGGACAAGATATTGTCACTTCAACTGCCAAGGCGAAAAAGACTCGTACAACCTTACTCCAAACGAGAAAGCGATAAAATGGCAATGGCAGTGGAGGCCCATCGATTCCAAGTGCAGGCCCAGCAATTCGAAGCGTTGAAGTCTTTTATTGAGTATGAAGAAGCCAACCTGCCCAAAGAATGGGTTTCCGCCCTAAACCGCGTCAGTGATCAGTCGACTTTGCTACAAGCGTGCTGGCAGATTGGTTACCATGGGATTCGCCTGATCATGGCCAGGGTGAGAGCCGTAGCCCTGACCCCACAGGCCCACGCTTTGCTGAAGACACTAAATGCCGTTCTGTTAACCATGAGCCTAGATCCAGCCCTTGATCAAGTTAGAAACGTCCCACTGAGCGAAGAAGGATTGCGCCTAGCGGGCAAAGGCGTGTTCGAACAACATGTGCAGCCGTACCTGCCTAGCGTTTCACGCAGAGCCTGCAAGAGTTGCGGCAACGAGATTTGAAGTACTCTATTCCACCGTGCTGGGAGGGGAAATTTTCACAGAGCAAACTAAAGGCGATCCCACCCCCGTCCCTTGCCCCCTCTTTTAGAGGAGATGCAATCCGGAAGAAAGAGCGGGGGGGGGGGGGTCTGAGGAACAGCCCAGCTCCTACACTCCTTCCTCTCCCCACCCCCACCTTTCCCACTTTTCGGCCACCCCCCGTCCAGATGTTTGTAAGCAGTTATTTGTCCTCCTTGGTCCGGAGGCCCAACAATATTATCAATAAAAGTATCATTTCTCCCTATAGGAGAGAGTTGCAAACCAAAAGCATCTCCCTTGTGTTGGCGCAGGCTTTGGAAAAAAAAGAATGGCACAAATTATGAAAGACGTTGAAGTTAAATGCTTCGTAGCCCAAAACAGGCGACGGGCTGTCGAGGTGATCCGTGGCAGCGTTGATGTTCGAGATTGCACAAATTTTAAACAGCTTTGCATCAAGGTTCGAAAAGCTTTGCAGCTCCCGCAGGAACTGCCGCTGTCCGTGGACTGGTATATAGAGCCCGATCTGGGTGATGTTTTCCAAGAGTTGCTAGAAGCCGAATCGATATTCCTTCGTGCTTACCAACGCAGCGCACCTTTTGAATATAAGTATGAATCTTCACGGCCCTTGAAACATTACGTGATAACACGACTGAAGCACGAGACATATTTCGACAGCAAGAACAACACTGTTACTGACGCTGGTCGTGCTGACATCGAACTGTATGTACACTATGGGTCTCCGGGGTCTCCGACTGTGCAAACTACGGACGACCTACCCGAGTCCATCGCTGATTTGGTTCAGATGTACAACTACACAGAGGATAATATAAAGATTCATCTATTTAAGAGAGACATCAAGTACGCGGCGCGGCTATTATCAGACGCTCTGGAAAAGCTGGTAACCGAGCACCCACAATGTGTGGGGGAAAGCATGAAAGCTGTCGTGGATCTAGACGAGATATTGTCAAAATACCTACCGGAGCGGAAGAAGCTCATACGGCCGTGCATAACAGGCGATCAAAGCCGAATGAAATCAGTGGGGGCCACGCAAATCACAGCGTTGCAGTCGTATCTAGACGTGGATATGACACGTCTGCCCGAACAATGGGGTTCCGACCTAAAGTTCGTCAGTGATCAATCGACCTTGCTACAAGCGTGCTGGCGGATTGGTTACCATGGGATGCGCCTGATCATGGCCAGGGTGAGAGCCATAACCCTGACCCCAGAGGCCCGCGGTTTGCTGGAGACACTAAATGCCGTTATGTCAACCATGAATCGAGATCCAGCCCTTGATCGAGTTAGAAACGTCGCGCTGAGCCAAAAAGGATTGCGCCAAACGGGCGAAGGCGTGTTCGAACAATATGCGCAGCCGTACCTGCCTAGCGTTTCACGCAGAGCCTGCAAGAGTTGCGGCAACGAGATTTGAAGTACTCCACTCTACCATGCTGAACGTGCAGCTTTCTTTTGCAGAGACGTTCTGACCCACAGTCGAGCGCGGCCGAAGAAGAAGCGGCCCAGACACACACCCCCCCTCGCCGGTAGGATTTTATTAAAGAAGTTTTTTGTCCTCAACTACTTTAATGAATTCTTTTTGAAAATTTCCGGGGGAAGGGCCGGAAGGAGGCATGGGCAGGGGACGGACATGCGTAGTAGTAGTGCTAGATTTGCAATTTGACTCGCGACTTTCTTGCGTTTGCCACCAAGGCGTCCTTGCATTCGGCTAAACGGTCGAACAGAGCATTCAGCTCGGCACGGTACACGTCCTCCGAGATCAGGATCGAATCACGCGTAAGAATGTCCAGGGACTTATCGCTGAGCGGGGCTGGTACGTTGAAAATGTCAGCTTTAGCTAGCTCCTGCCTGGCCTCGCAAAACTTGGTGATCAGGCGTTTCACACACACCTGCCGCAAACGATAAAGAATTTCCTTTTGCCAGTCCATGCAGCCTTTCATCCAGCGTAGGTATCTCTCGATCGCAGCCCCCGATTCCGCTACTAGGCTGTCCGGCAGAAACTTGGTCGACCAGGGCGCAAAAGATTCCAAGGGAGGGCCACAGGACACCGAGGGGAGCATGTAGGACCAGAAATACGCGAATTCCTCGTCAAAGAATTCCTCGTACAGTTTTTCGACCTCCTCGTCAAACGACCGAGTAAACTGCTGGAACTGCGTTAACGTAGTCTGGTAATCGAGCCGGAGCTTGACCAGGGCTTCGTCGGGTCGTGGGGTTGATGCGTCTTCGTTGGCCAACAGCTTGGCGCGTTTAGCCGCACGGGCCGCTCGGGCGGACACACGTTGTCGGCTTCGTTGGGCGGCGGACAGCATGTCGGAAGATCAACGGAAATCTAAACAACACAATTGCGCACACACACACACACGAGACAAATATACCCCCGCTTTTTCAAGTGATCAGGGCTTGCCACACACAACGCATTTTTTTTAAAAAGGCTTTCCCCCTCACAAACCCACACACACACAAACCCGCACACCCTCGCGCCTTCCTCCAATGTAAGCATAAACCCACTCCCAATAAAAAGCCGGATTGAAACGGGGGGGGGGGATTTTAGGGCAAAAAAGGGGGGGGCCAAGAGCCGGCAAAAAAAAGGAGAGAGGGGGGGGGGCCTAGAAACGCAAAACCCGCAAAAAAGAAAAGGGGGGAGGGAGGGAGGGCAGGGGCTTCAGAAGAAGGAGTGAACCCAAGAAAGGCGATGCCAACCACGTCGCCGACGTACCCCCGCACGCGCGAACAAGTGCAGCAGTGGTTGCGAACGGAGCTGGAGGCGCGGGGTGTGCGCGGCGCCACGCTCAGGATCATAGCCAGGATACTACAATACCGCGACCGCGCGGGCCTGCTGCGCCTGACCGAAGAGGATATCAAGTACATGGTCGACAACGCGAAACCAAGCCTAGACCCCGACGTGGCGCTGATCTTGCGGGACTTGTGCCATGACCTGCGCAGCGTCGATGCACGGCAAGAACAGACACTTGTGGCACGGGCCGAACCCAAGGGCTCGGGAAACGCCCAGCGTGAGGCCGAACCCGCGACTGGCCCTACCATACGTGAACGTGAGCAGGAACGTGAGCAGGCCGAACAACTGTACTGCCTGGCCGAGTCCTATTTCTACGGGCACGGGGTAGCCCAGGACTACGCACAGGCGTTCAAATTGTACGCCCACTCCGCGTATTTGGGAGACAGCGACGCGCAGTTCAGCCTCGGCAAATGCTATTTCTACGGCCACGGCGTAGAACCAGACAAGAAGCAGGCGACCCACTGGTTTCAAAAAGCCAAGGCCCAGGGAGACGTAGACGCCATGTTCTGCCTGGGCGTCTGCTACTACCACGGGCTCGGCACTCGCGAGAGCCAGGGCCGGGCCGCGAAGTATTTCCTGCACGCAGCCGACAAGGGTGACGCTAGTGCCATGTGCAACCTCGGGGTTTGTTATTTGCAAGGGTGCGGCGTGGTGCAAGATCCTGTCGCCGCGGTCAAGTGGTTCACGCTCGGCGCGGCCCGGCACGACGCGGTCGCAAAGTGCCAGCTGGCCTTGTGCCTGAGCTCCGGGCACGGCGTGCGCAAGGACGAGGGCCGCGCGCTGCAGCTGTTGCAAGAGGCGAGCACCGCCGGCCACGCCGGCGCGCAGTACCAGCTGGCCCTGCGCCTCGAAAACGAAGCCCCAGAAGGAGAAGAAGCCGGTTCCCTGTCGTGGTTTCTGCGGGCGGCCGAACAGGGCCACCCGGACGCACAATTGACAGTCTCACGCCGGCTGTCCCACGACCAGAAACTGGCACAGCTGTGGGCGCAGCGAGCGCAGCAGTCGGCGGCCCGGGCCGGCGTTTGCGTCCTGGCGGTGTGCGCGCAGCATACCACCCTTGCACCAAAGTCACTGCCGGGCACGCTGTGCGGTCTCGGCGATTCCTACGTCGTCGGGGGCGACCGCCAGGACTACGCCCGAGCAATCCACTGGTACCAGCGGGCGGCCGACGAGGAAAACGACGCCGGCGCATGGGTCAGGTTGGGCTGCTGTTACGCCAGTGGGCTCGGCGTGCCCCCGGACGCGGGTCGCGCCTTCGAGTACTTTCGCCTGGCGGCCGAACAAAACGACGCGGCCGCGCAGGCTAACCTGGGGGACTGTTACGCCAGCGGGCTCGGCGTGGCCCCGGACTACGTGAAAGCAGTGGAATACTTTCGCCGGGCGGCCGCGCAGAACTATGCAGCCGCGCACCTGAGGTTGGGGAACTGCTACGCCAGCGGGAGCGGCGTGGACAAGGACGAAAGCGAGGCAGCCAAATGGTACCAAAGGGCGGCCGAACAGAACTGTGCGGACGCGCAATACCTGCTGGGGCTGTGTTACGCACACGGAGTCGGCGTGCCCGCAGATAGCGCCAAGGCAGCCAAATGGTACCAAAGCGCGGCCGACCAGAACCGGGCAGAAGCGCAATGCAACGTAGCGAAATGTTACGCCAATGCGCTCGGCGTGCCCCAAGACCTCGGTCGCGCCTTCGAGTACTTTCAACGCGCGGCCGAACAAAACGACGCAGAAGCGCAATTCAACGTAGCGAAGTGCTACGCGGACGGGCTCGGCGTGCCCGCCGATAGCGCCAAGGCAGCCAAATGGTACCGTCGGGCGGCCGAACAGAACTGCGCGGCCGCGCAATGCGCCCTGGGAGTCTGTTACAGCCGCGGGCTCGGCGTCCCCGAGGATGACGTCGAGGCCTGCGGCTGGTTCCGGCGGGCGGCCGCCCAGAATTGGGCAGAAGCGCAATTCAGGCTCGGCGAATGCTATGCTAACGGAGTCGGGGTCGCCCGTGACTCTGTGGCGGCGATGGACTTTTTCCGCCGGGCCGCGGACCAGGGGCACTCGGACGCGGCCTTCGCCGTCGCGGCCCGTTTGTCCCTGGGCAAACGGGTCGCGCAGGACGGCGCACACAAGTACTTCCTCCTGGCGGCGGAGCGAGGGCACACCGGTGCACAGTACCGCGTTGCGCGCTGTTACTACTACAGCCGTGGGGTAGCGCAGGACCCCGCCGCCGCGTCGCGCTGGTTTGCGCGCGCCGCCGAGCACGGGCACGCGGACGCCCTGAACACCCTGGCGGCCTGCTACTACTCGGGCAAGGGCGTGCCCCGGGACCGGGGGCGGGCCTTCCAGCTCTGGCTGCGGGCCGCCACGAACAGCCAGCACCCGCGCGCCTGGTGCAACCTCGGGCTGTGCTACAGCCTCGGCCACGGCGTGCCGCGCGACGACGCGCTGGCCTACAAGTACTACCTGCTGGCGGCACAAAAGGGCGTGCTCAGGGCCGCCCAGAAAGTAGGGCTCTTTCTCGCGCAGGGGCGCGGCGTAGCCAAGGACGCGGCCGCGGCGGCTGAATGGCTCGGCCGCGCCGCCGCCAAGGGCGACCACCTGGCCAAGTTCGTGCTGTCGGGCAAGAGAGAACCACTCGAGCAGCGGCCGTTGGCCAAGAAGCTCAAGACCTAAAAGGCCTGGGACCTTTGCTGTCTCCCGCCCGGCCCGGATTTTTATTAAACAGCTTTTTCCGCCCTCACCGGCGCACAGTACCGCGCTCCGGCTCTCTGCCACCACGGTTCCGGCCCGGTGAGCGCCTCCACGGCGGCCCTGTGCTTTTTGTTTTTTTGGTTTTTTTAAAAATTCTTTTTTAATAGCGCACACCATTTAAGCCAACAGGACGGAATACAGATCGTGGAGGCTCAGGCAAAGGCGCAGGTCAGGCCTGGCCCGTACCAGCGCTTCCCGCGATTCAGCAGACACACCAGCACACTGAATTAGCGTGAACGTTCTGAGCGAGCGGCAGTCCTGTAGCCCTAAGACGCTGCCCGTGATCATGCACCCAATTAGTTGCAATTCTTCCAGTGACCGGGAGCGCCGCAACGCGGAGATTGTCTCGTCTGATATGAGGTAAGTATATAGCTGGAGCCTTTGTAAAGCTCTGCAGGACGCGAACCCGGGCGGCGGGCCTTGGCTTGCGTCCAGACCTATCAGCTGCAGGGTGCGCAGCGCGCGGAAGCTCTGTAGTACAAAAAGGTCCTCGAGCTGACTACAGCCGCCGATGATCAGTTCTTCTAGTGCGGAACAGAGCTGCAGATCTGTCAGGCCGTACACAGTGATGTTGGTGGTCCCGTTCAGATGCAGGGCTTGCAGGCCCTGCACGTGGCCTAGAACTCGCAGCTTTTCGTCACTGAGATTCCCACCGACCAACTGAAGTCGCAGGCAGTCGAACCGGGAGCCGGCAAGTAGTTCTATGTTGTTGCCCGTGACGCCGGTGCACCCGAGCAAGTCTAAATATTTCAGCTTGCTCAGGAAAGACACTTCCTCTATAGTTTGATCCAGTGCCCGTGGGCTCAACGTCAGCTTCGTCAATTGTTGCAGACCCCGTAGCTGGGCGCCTGTAACGTGAGTGCAATTCTTGACGCAAAGTTCGCGAAGTCTTGGCAGGGGCGCCAACGCTTCTTGTAGGCCGGTGTCGGTAATCTGGTCGCACTTCCGGAGAGTCAGGCACTCCAAATCGTGTAGCCCTTGCAAGACCCGCAGGCTGTCGTCAGTCATCTCCCCGCCTAGAACCGAGAGTAACCGCAATTCTTTAGTGTTTCGGCAATGAGGCAGGTGCTGGCAGATGTCACTGGTGTTGGCGGTGATTATTTCGTGGATGCAAGCAAACGCGTTCAGGAAGTTTCTCTCTGCTTCCACTACGTGGTTTTCACTGGCGCTGTTGCCTAGCATGACCAGGGTTGTGACAGTCACCTCGTTCAGGCGCTTCCCCGTGTAATGTGCTGGGCTGTAGGGCGCAGCCAGCGCAACCTGTCGCAAGGGCAGGTGACTGTTAATACAGTGTTGGACAAAGAAAGAGAACACTGCTTTCTTGCTGTCACGCGACAGGTCAAAGACTGGTTGCTCCCAGCCCCCCCAGAACTCACTGCTCTTGACAATCGCCAGGGATTCGTGACACACCAGAGCAAACCGGACTGCTTCCTCTGCACCCTGCAGATCTCTGATCAGCGCCCAAAGGTCTCTGGGCAGCCTCAACAGCCACGAGGGTTGAGCGGCCGGCCCAGTTTCTGTGCGTAGCCTTTTGGCTGACGCATCACCGCGGAACATTTCCTCGGTGCCACGGGCCGGCCGTTTGCGCTCCATCCTTTCTTTGTACTTTTTCGTCTTTTTGTCGCGCGGTTCGTCAGATGTTGGGCGGGGGAGCGACGGGGCGGGGAGAGGGATGGTGCTGCGGCGGCCCCCCCCCCTCCCCTTCCAACAGCTCGCCGTACCTTTGGCCGGCCCTTTTCCATAGGGGGGGGGGGGGTTCCGCGCCTCTCTCTCCCCCCCCCCCCCACGTACACCCCCGGCAACCCGTCTTCTCTCTGCCACCGTTGTTTGTGCAGCAAAGAGGGGGGGGGGGAGGGCCAGCAAGGGGCGCGCTTAGCTCGATTCTAAGGAGAGTGAGGGAATGGGAGAGAAGGGGAATGTGCGGGGGGAGGGAAACAGCACCCCCCCCCCCCAGCAAATTCCTTGCGTGCTATGTTTTTGCAGGTTCGATGGTAGACAACGCGCGCGGCAGGGCACAATCAGGAGAGAGTGGCACGCGCCAGGCCCACGTGTGGATCAACGTGGCCACCAAAAAAGTTGAGGGCGCGGCCCTCCTCTTGCGCAGGACAGTGATCAGCTGCGACAAGCGATGTGACTCGCACGGTGTTGAACGCGACAGGCTGATGTTCGAGGTATTTCTGGAGCTCATTGGCCCAGCGCCACGGTGCTCGAGAGCACCGTGGCGTTTGGGGGGGTCGATCCTCGCTCGGCTTGGCCAGGCTCGTCTATCCTGGGACGGCAGACAAACCAGGGGCAAAAAAAAACACGCCAAAATTAACACAGGACAGACACGACGATACACGAAAAAAATAGAAAAGACGAAGAATGCACACGCACATACAGACCCAAAGAAATCCCAGAGAAGGAAAAGACAAAACAACAACACCAAAAAAAAACCAGACACAAAGCCAAAGAGATTTCACACACACGAAGATACACACACGACGACTACAGGACGATACACGATACACGACGATACACACACACGACGATACACGCACGATGATACACACACGAAGATACACACACGACGATACACACACGAAGATACACACACGACGATACACGCACGACGATACACGCACGATGATACACACACGAAGATACACACACGACGATACACACACGAAGATACACACACGACGATACACACACGAAGATACACACACGACGATACACACACGAAGATACACACACGACGATACACACACGAAGATACACACACGACGACCACAGGACGATACACGATACACGACGATACACACACACGACGATACACGCACGACGATACACGCACGATGATACACGACGGTATACTACGATATACGACGATACACGTCTCACACACGACGTCTCACACACACAAGTCTCACACACAACGATAAACACATATACACACAAGTCTCAAGGGGGCCAATCCGGAGTGTGCACAATCTACTCGCCATTGCACAAACCCAATGTTGGCAGCATTGGTTTTGCCCAATGTGCTGTAATCGAGGGGAGGGCCTGCGATGCCGAAGTCATTGGGCAACCCAATGTTGGCAGCATTGCGCAACCCCAATGTTGCCAACATTGGTTTTGCCCAATGTGCTGTAATCGAGGGGAGGGCCTGCGATGCCGAAGTCATTGGGCAAACCCAATGTTGGCAGCATTGGGCGAACCCAATGTTGACAGAATTGGGTTCGCCCAATGGGCTGTCGAAGGGGAGGGGGGGCCGAAACTATGTCATTGGGCAAACCCAATGTTGGCAGAATTGCGCAAACCCAATGTTGGCAGCATTGGGCAAACCCAATGTTGACAGAATTGGGTTCGCCCAATGATGTAGGTTCGGCCCCCTTTCCCCTTCGACAGCCCATTGGGCGAACCAAATTCTGCCAACATTGGGTTTGCCCAATGCTGTCAACATTGAGTTTGCGCAATTCTGCCAACATTGGGTTTGCCCAACGGGCTGTATTCGAAGGGGAGGGCCTGCGATGCCGAATCATTGGGCAAACCCAATGCTGCCAACATTGGTTTTGCTCAATGCTGCCAGCACCAGGCCCTCCCCCTGCCCTCCCCCCTCGCCACACAAACACAAAACCCTCGCATCTCTCGCACATCGATCTTGCATCTCTCTGCCCAGGGTACACCTCCCCCCCCCCTCCTTCCTCTCCCAGTGTATGTATGTGTGTGCGTGGGTTCTCTTTTTGTATTTGTGTGTGTCTGTATGTGTGTATTTGCGTGTATTTGTGTGTGTCTGTATGTGTGTATTTGCGTGTATTTGCGTGTATTTGTGTGTGTGTCTGTATGTGTGTGTGTATTTGCGTGTATTTGTGTGTGTGTGTCTGTATGTGTGTGTATGTGTGTGTGTTGTATTTGTGTGTCTGTATGTGTGTGTATATTTGTGTGTGTATTTGCGTGTGTGTATTTGTGTATTTGCGTGTGTGTGTATCGTCGTGTGTGTCTGTATGTGTGTATGTGTGTATTTGTGTGCTTGTGTGTGTATCGTCGTGTGTTGTATTTGTGTGTCTGTATCGTCGTGTGCGTGTATCGTCGTGTGTATCGTCGTGTTCTCGTTTGAATTGCAAGTATTTTAGCAGCAACTCAACGGTTTTCTTTTCTGCCTTTGCCCGAGTGTTTTGGGACTTGGTTTATCATGAGTTCTTTTTCAATTCGCTGCCCCTTCCCCTTTTTTCCTTTCTCTCTCCCTCTCTCTCTGTGTCTCTCTGTCACTCTTTCTCTCTCTCGTTTCTTTCTCTCTCCTCGTTTCTTTCTCTCTCTCGTTCTTTCTCTCTCCTCGTTTCTTTCTCTCTCCTCGTTTCTTTCTCTCTCCTTTTTTTCTAGCCAAGTAAATGCAGCGACGCTTAGCCATCTTTCCCAAGTTCTTCAACCAAAACAAGACCCGCAGGGCCAGGGGCGAAGTTCTGGCTGGCGGCTCGGGTTCCCCGTCCACCAGCCTGGGGCAGTACAACGAGTTCGAAAGCCTGTGCGGCTTGTACGACGAACTCGACTCTATCCTGCCCTTCGTGCTGCGCGTCGCCTTCCCCGCAGCCTGGCACAAGTCACCCAACGGGCCCGACCTACAGCTCCAGCTGTACCGCACGATCGTGCGCGCGCTGCACCTGCTCACCCACGCCCCGGCTGACCAGCTGGCGTTGCAGGTGACGTCGCCGGCCAGTGGCTCTCGCGCAAGTGTCTGGTACCTCTCGTGCTCGCTCAACGTCAGCGTCCGCCAGCTCTACCAAGTGTACCTGTTCGCCTGCCACGCGCTGGCCCGTGGCGCCGCCGCCGAGCTGTTGGAGACGTTTGCGCCGGGCAATGGCTTTCAACTGGTTCGACGCGCTGGACGTGGCCCGGCTCCTGGACGAGGGCTACGTCCCGCCCTGGCCAGCCAACACCGTCAACAGGGTGTTTGCCACCGGCCACGGCGGCCTGCAACCCGCGGGCGACTACGTCACCACCGTTGTGCACCCCCAGCCGTCCTGGCTACAACCTTTGCACGACGACGTCATGCCGCGCCTCAACACCATCCACTGGACGTGCACTTTTCTAGACACCTTTCGCCGCGTGACGGAGCCCTTGTCCGACAAGCAGCTGGCGCTCTTTCGTGAACGCTACCACCTGCGCCTCGGCTCACACTGTGACTGGTTCAAGGGCTTTGTACACCTGACCAGCCCGAGCTTCTGTGCCGCGCTAGCCGCCGAGTTTGAGTGTAGCCTGCGCTTCAGGGCGGCCAAGGCGTTCCGGCTGGATCTAGACCGCGTCTTGGTCACGGGCCCCAACCACGGCGGCAGCCGCGATTTCCTCGTGCTGGCCGCGGACGGGCTCTGGCTCTGGACGCTGCCAGATCACCCCGACCTCGAAATTAAGGGCCACTACGGCGCCGACTTGCTCGAGTCCCTGAAAAAGCTGCAGGACGGGCTCCCGCTCGGTGCGCCCAGCACCCCCCGTTTCCAGCGGGTGGCGGGCACAGAAGGCCTGCTGAAAGAAGTACGAGCGCTCGCGCACCGGGTCAACCCTGACTGTGCCGATGAGCGCGTGAACTGCGAACTCAGCTCTAGCGGCCTGGTCTCTTACAAGCTGTTCCGGCGTGCGTGCAGCCTGAGGGGCCGGCCGACGTTGGAGTCGGACTGTGCCAACAAGCGTGCCAAGCACGCCTGATGTACAGCTGAATTTAAAAGAAATCTCTCGCCACAATTTGTGTTTTTGCCTCAATTGAAAACGTACTTTAATAAAATACTAAGATCTTTGTAGTCATCGGCTTTGCCTAGTGATCACTCTGGAGGGGCAGCATCTCCGGCTTTGAATAGTGCACATCTCCGGCTGGTGTAAATTGCCTTGCGCACATGTTGGTGTGTATAACTTGTCTGATCAGACAAGTGCCACCACAGATTTTTTTTTTGCAGGCACCTTGGGGAGACGACGGCGGGCGGGGGAAAATGACAGAAATGACAAATTTCCCCGCCCGCCGTCGTCTCCCGAATTTTTCGCTCTCACACTTTGCAGGATTGCCAAAATGACCAAACTTTCTTTTTCGCAAGATTCGGAACCCAGTGAATAATGACTTTTTGCCGCAAACTTCGGCAGGTTTGCGCACAATCTTTCTGACGGATTTTGCGGCTACCGACCGGCTTTCTTTTTAGCAAAGGACATTTCGGCAATCCTGCTAAATGTAAGTTAAAAAATTTGGGGAGACGACGGCGGGCGGGGAAAATTACAGAAATCATAAACTTTCCCCGCCCGCCGTCGTCTCCCTAATTTTTTTGCTCTCAAACTTTGCAAGATTGCCAAAATGACCAAACTTTTTTCAAACCTGCCCGAGACCTGGTGAATTTCACGGCAAAATGACTTTTTGCCGGCCCCCCCCCCCGGGGGGGTTTGAGGGGGCGCCCAAACCTGGGGAGTTTTTTCCCCCGTCCTCTCGAACCCAACAAACACACACACAAAAACAGTCCGCCCTCCCAACCACAACCCCCCCCCCCCCACCGGGAGCGCGCGGCCCCCCTCCCCCAATCTGCCAAGGGGGGGGGGCACGCCCCTGGAGCAAGCCACCCAAACCATCCCCCAAAAAACAAACTACGCTCGATTAAACTATGCTACTTACAACTAAACATTCGACAATCTTGGGGGTATCCCTTTTTCCGAAATTTTCCATGAAGTATATGGACTTTTTTGAAAACGTGTGGAAATGAAAGGAAATGAATTCCCTGATTGCAGAACATATAAAAATAATATTAAAATATGTTTTTATTAATTGTAATACACTTTAACTTCATCTTCAGAGGTGGGCAGGAACCGGTCCGACACGGTAATTTTTCTACTTTTTCGTAGTCCCGGCTACCATGAATCTATGATGATAACAATGCCGAACATGCAGAATTTGCTTTTACTGTTTATTCTTGCTTATATTAAGCATTTTACTATATTAAGACATGGTTTTACCTTCAAAAAATTCTGTTTGCCCGCTGTGACGTACGCTGGTACGTAGAGGGGGGAGGGGGGGGGGTGGGGGGGGGGGGAATGGGTCGGAGGGAGGACGCTTCACATCAGATTCTGGTGCATTATCAGAGTTAAACAAATTTCTAATTTCAGTTTTTAGAAGAAGCGTTACAGTTGCAGTTGCCCTAGACAAAAACCATTATGAAAAAGTCGGACCCAGAAAAATTCATTCAAAAAAAATAATCACATACGACCACGTCCACGTCCACGTCCACGTCCACCCGCAGCACGACGTGCGCGGCGACGTCCGCGCAAACGGATTCCTGAGTTACGCATTCTCCAACTTGCGTCGGAGCGATCTGAATCATCTACAATATGGATAGCATCATGTTAAGGAGGAGAAGAACAAGAAGAAGAAGAAGAAGAAGAAGAAGAAGAAGAAGAAGAAGAAGAAGAAGAAGAAGAAGAAGAAAACTAATACCATGCTTTTCTTCCTCTGAACCAGAAGATCGATCAGACGATGAGTCAGTTGATGAACTGGAAGATGAAGTATCAGATAAGTCATCCTCTGAATCTGCCACTGGTTCTGCAGGCTGAGCAGCACCAAGCTCTTCTTCCTCAGGGAACCCACAGTCGCATCGTTCGAAATGGTTCCACGCTTGTTCAATAAGCTCTGCCTTCTTGAACTGTTTCCGATCGGAGTTTTGCGTTGCAACACCATGCATTCTCATCCATGATTTCAATTCGCTAACTACCATCTGCTTGGACGCAAATTGCTTTTTTTCCTCTGACGATCTTAGCAACGTGAGAATTTTCCGCCAAGGCTCAGAAGCATTTCCAAATGCTAAATCCTGCTCCTGCTTTTCTTCGCTAGTAAGCTGTCTTGCACCACGCCATCTCGGGTGAGCTGGAGGACGTCCTTCATTAACAAAATAAGTGCGTGGTAAGGACAGCAGCTCTTCATCGGTCAAACGCGTAAGTGCGTTCATTTTCTCCTGTCGTTCTTGAGGCAACTCCATCCAATTTACAGGTAGCTCGTCGATCAATCGAAATTCTGCTCTCCATTCCTTGCCTTTTGCATCGACACAGGACATATGAGCAGGACGGCCGGGCAGGCCGCCTTCGAAGTAATCTCCATCCACCTCTACTCTGGTCAAATTTCCACCTGCTAACATTTCCTCCACATGTGCTCGCTCATCCGGCCCTAGGTATTTAGTAGCCAAAGCACGAATATCCTTCTTCAGGCGCGGATTGACGAAGTAGCCGACTGGAAGCTTGGGAGGCATGTCGGTCGCTGTCATAAATAGAGAGAGAGATAGATAGATAGAACGAGAGAAAGAGAGATATATATATATATATATATATATATATATAGAGAGAGAGAGAGAGAAAGAGAAAGATAGATAATATTATTACCGGGGCGTCCGATAAACAAATTGATCGGTTCTCCTCTGGGATCATCACGCACTCCATGAAAATCCTGTGCGTCTCCCCAAGTAGCGATCTCTACAGTCGGCAAAGCGTCAGGATCTTTCTTGGTGATTCTATATGCCAAGGGTTTGTTGTAGTTTTTGAAACTCTTGTTCATACACGGGCTAAAATGAGTCATCCAGTCGTAGTTACATCCGAGAACAACCAGCACATGCCTCTTCTTGTGCTGCTTCTTGAATGCAAGAATGAGCTTTAATAACGCTTGAGCGATGTTAGTTGTCAGGAAGGTGCTCTTCCACCCGATATCCATAACTGGAAATTCCTGATCATCTCCATCGTGCCCGTGCCCTGGTGGCTTGCGATGTGACTCTACTTGGAAACGGATTCCTCTGTCAACGACATTGAGCCCAAGGAAACCCAGCATCGCCCACGCGGTGTTATCACCAGCTCCGTCCCACTCAAGATATAATTTCCACGCTTGCATTGTGCGAGGGTTCCAAAGTTGCCAATGTAAAAGTGCGGCAAGAATAGTAATGTTGCTGTTCGCGCCGTGTTCTACCGCGCCTTCAAGGTACGTCAGAATAAAATGCGTATCGGTAGTGTAGCAGGTATTGATTCCAACGCAAAGGCGAAACACAATTTTTCCTTTGAAATCTTTCGCGGCGCGGCGGCAAGATGGGATCTTCACTGGCGGTTTCATATCGGCTGATATGACTGTGGCAGCAAAATCTGCTGGTGCTGCCTTCTTGCGCTGCATGCTGGCAACGCGGCACGCCCTGTGAATTTTGTGATGAAGCCTGCTACGGCGACGCCATTCTTGAGCTTCTACTTCAGTCCTGAAACCGTTAGAATGATCAGCAGCAAGCTCTGTGCAGATCTCGCATTTTGAGAAATCTCCTTCTGCAAAACAAACCTGTAATAAGTAATGATAACGAAAATATGCATAATACCTCTGACAAACTTGACGTGCGGAAAATCCATGCGCCAAACTTTGTTGATCGTATTGTCTGTCGGAGGATTATTTGGATCAACTCGTTTCGAACAACCAAACCGAAGGCACATATCTTTCCAATTCTCGCGAACATAGTTTTGGACTCCTGCGTCCTGAGCCATTTCTTGCATCCTCCATATTCCGTCGCTGCATATCTCCGGGTAACTCTCCATGAACTTCTCGCAGAGTAATACTGCTACCACATCTTCTGTTTCAGGAACGGTTGAGTAGCTTTTTGTCAAAACCTTCGTGTTATTTGCAAGAAGTTTGTGTGCTCTTGACAAAACTTTATCACCGATCCCGTAGATACGCTGCCAGGCTACTTTGCACACAGCCTCCGTTAAATACATATACTGAAACGATCCAGTTTTTGTTTGAAACGATTCAAGCTGCGAAGCTGCCCAAGAATAAAGCTCACTGAGAGACGATGACGCATTCTTCGCTCTCGTGTAAAGCACATCACGCGTGTCGATAAATGAATAACACTTCCACTTTTTGCAGCAGACAGACTTAACTTCCCTGTCCAAGTCGGCGAAGGTAATCCCCAACAGTTTTTGGAGCGCAGACGGTCTCTGAAGCTTCACTGCACCTTTCGTGCGACTTTTCATCGTGTAGGGGCGCGTTGGATTCTTACGTGGTCTGCTGTAAGGAATTGGTGATAATCTCATGATGTTATACAACAGCTCATTCGATTCCATAAGCTCGTCGAAGTTCAATCGAAGCTCGTTGGATAATTCCGCATCGTCCACGCCGACCAGAGGAGGAAGCAATCCAGGGTTGATAGATGCAGCATCACCGTTTGAATCCGTATCTGAACACTCTTCGTCGACGTTCTACGCAAACAAGATCGCTTATGAACATTAACCAGCATGAACATAGACAGGTAGAGAAAAAAAATTACCATGGAGCCAGTAGGAAGATATAGTCTAGAGCTGCTGCAGCTACTAACATCATATCCTGTAGTGACAGTAGAACTGTCTGACTGTTTCCAGCTGTCGAGGTTAGCATCAACGTCAGGAACACCTGCCTGTAAAAAAGAATCTTCTCAGTAATAATTTTCATTTATTTATTTTTTACCTGTGCATCACTCAAGCTTGATTTTTCTGTGATGACTGTAATGTCCGAGCTTTCCCTGGGCAGAAGCGTGCGGCGACTATCTGAAATTGAGGACACGCTGTCGAGAAGCTTCCTCTTTTTTTCCGGCGGAATAGATGATGACCTGGAGAGCGGTTGCTTTCCATCAGAACTAATACTGCTGACCGACGCTAAAAGTTCAACCTTTGCTTCATGAAGCAAGGAAATTGACTTAAGTGGAAGCGGATGTTCTTTCTCAGGAACGATGAAACATACATGACCAATGTCAGTCTCGAACAGGAAAACTGGGATTTTAGCTCCTTCCTTGGCAGCCTCTTTCAACCAGACCGGATGTGCATCGCTTGGCAGCGTAGCTATCTCTAGGTCTGGATTAGGTGCATAGCTGAGCAAAATCTCTTGATCTTTCGATATTGCGGTGGTGACAGTCACAATAGGAGTACCCTTGCTGACCTGACATTATTTACAACAATATTTATAGAAAAAATACAACACACGTAACAAAAACTTACATTGCATGGATGTATGTAACAACTAACATAATTTACCTTCACGTTCGGTCGGCAAGTGTCATCGTCGAGCTTGTTGAACCCTTGCGATGAAGAGTTGATGAGATGCATTGCATTCCTGCTCGATTCGTTAATGAATTTAATTGGATGCATCCCTGTTTGCAGGGAACTCCCAATTTTCATAGTGAAATGATCAGAAAATGCAGCATGATCTGCAGCACGCAAAGACTTTCCTCCTGGTTCGAGGAGCCCAAGCTGAAAAGAAGGAGGAAGGTATTTATCAGCAAAGACTCCGTAGCCACCACCACGGTGTGCCACATATATCGGCGCCTTGCTAGCCCTCAGCATGGCATACCTAAAGTTTGAAATACACATGAAAAAAATGGCAGCGCTTCCCGTTAGAGGGAATCACTAAAAAAAAAAAAAGGACAGAGAAAGGCTCACTGATAGAAGGCCACACACACTAGCTAGTTATACTAAAGCTAGTATCTATACTCCCCTCTTTAAACTATGCTATATAATAATAATAATAATAATAATAATAATAATAATAATAATAATAATAATAATAATAATAATAACAATAATAATAATATAATA
>WBZZ01004691.1:0-2500 GCA_019918135.1 Paulinella micropora
TTCAATTATTCGCAATACTGTAGTTGCCTTTGTTTTTTACTTATGTCCGCGGCGGAATCTTATCCCGGTTTCAAGTGCCAGTGTCTAAGTAAGTTTGAAATATTTGAACTGGTATTAATACGATATACTACTGGCCGGGGACTTACTAAGTTATTGGGGGACGCCCTAGTTCGATCCCGAGCCACTGTGACGACAACCGGGCGGCCCGGCGCTTCAACCTTCATCTGAGTGTTATGTCAGCCTTGAGGCGCTGAGCACCCTTCAGGCTCCGTAAACCAAAATCAGCTGCAGTGGACTCAGCTCATGATCCAAGACCCAGGAGTCTACGCACTGATGACTTTGCCACTGGTGACGGACACGGTCAGTTACCTGTAGTCTCGCGGACGGAATCATATTGCATTTGATGATAATATTACTATGATCAGTCCGAGCAATATACCTGTACTGATAACGTGGCCAATAGGACCGGCTGAGCCTCCGTCATGATCATGCGGTGATCTGGAAGGCACCGTCAACTCCTCTGAGATACTAGCTTGATAAAAAAATTGCACTTGACGTTTGCTTGAATGTGGGCCTCATGTGATCATCTCACTATTAATAACAATATTGAAGCCACAGGTCTTTTACGCAAACACAAAATTGAATAAAGAAAATAGTTGCGCACAGTGGCAATGAAGGGGTGACAAGTGAGAATCGTGTTGAAAAAAGGAATTGGCTCTCGAAGCTCTCAGAGGCTTCCTATGATGATGAGCTGAGCTCTCGAAGCTCTCAGAGGCTTCCTTATGATGATGAGCTGAGAACCAGCCATCGGATGACTCGGCTTTTCTATAATACATTGATCATCATCAAGTCAGTGGCAACCATCCTAACTCACTTTGAACCTTGAGTCATTTTTTCTCAGTAAATGATCAGTATTCGTGGCACAAACATGCAGAACATACCGTTGGAAAGCTTTTTGTCCAGTGACTTGCTTGAAAGTTCAAACCAGCATGGTGGCTTCAGCAATGCTACATCACTTCTATTGGTGCAGAACGACGAGATTCAAAACTGGGTTTGAGCTGTTTGTTGAACGTCTGCAGTAATATCTGTGAGTCAGTGGCTGTTCAAGTGGTTGATAGCTGTCTCATATCAGTCAGCAATGGACGACACTGTGCCGACGGTGGTCATGGCCTAAATAGATAGATGTGACGATGGATAGGTATGTAGATATGTGTGACAGGTAGGTGGAGAAAGAAGGTAGATAGATGTGACGATGGATAGGTATGTAGATATGTGTGACAGGTAGGTGGAGAAAGAAGGAAGACAGAGACACAAACAGAAAGAAAGGGCAGACAGACAGCCTCGGACAGACAGGCAGACAGACAGCCTCGGACAGACAGGCAGACAGACAGGTAGAACAGGCAGACAGGCAGACAGGCAGGCAAGCAGAACAGGCAAGCAGAACAGGTAGACAGACAGGCAGAACAGAACTGATAGAACAGGCAGACCGAAGATTCCGGCGACGTGGAGCGAGAAACGCGCAAGCGGGGACGAGCCAGATTGACTGTTCTGAGAAGGGAAACAGGCGCGCGGCAACTCGAAAGGCGCGTGCAAGGGGTAGTGGAGAACTCCTGGCGAACTGCCGGGAACTTCTCAGCAGTCCCAGCACGACAGGGAAAGGGTGACCCCTGGGAGGCGGAGGTGGTGCGGAAGGGCGAGCGGGGGGACGTCGCGATCGCCCGGACATACCAAGGGAACGAGCGGGAATCGCATGGGACGTGGAACGAGTTTCGAACCTACAAACAAAACAAAGAAACAAAGAAACACAAAGAAACAATTAAACGAATGAACAAATGAACAAATGAACAAATGAACAAATAAACAAATAAACAAATAAACAAATAAAAAAAAACAAATAAAAAAAAAAAAAAAAAAAAAAATAAACAAATAAACAAATAAACAAATAAACAAATAAACAAATAAACAAATAAACAAATAAACAAATAAACAAATAAACAAATAAACAAATAAACAAATAAACAAATAAACAAATAAACAAATAAACAAATAAACAAATAAACAAATAAACAAATAAACAAATAAACAAATAAACAAATAAACAAATAAACAAATAAACAAATAAACAAATAAACAAATAAACAAATTTAAAAAAAAAAAAAATGAACAAATGAAAATCATCCAATGCAGCCTCTGTCTCACAACCAAAGCAAACAAACAAACACAACAAAACACGACAAAACCCAACAAAACGACAACAAACCAACAACTAAACAACAACTAAACAACAAGTAAACAAACAACTTAAACAAAACAAAACACACAAATAAGGTTGATTTAATAGGTGAACAATAAGGGTTGCAAAACAAAAACTAACCCTGCAATCCCCAAAGCTGCCTCCGTTTCGCCAAACAAACAAAAAAACAAACAAACACTGAAACACACAAACACACACACACACACACACACACAGAGAGACAAAAGCGAGCAAGCAAACAAAACC